>JAGXCT010037147.1:79541-129583 GCA_022495035.1 Philopotamus ludificatus | reverse complement strand
AATCCAATTTTTATTAACGATATAATAAATATATGAGATCGTAAAATATTTGCAGTCGTGTATTATTTATTCGTGCGATGGTTGAGCGCCCCTGGGCAATAGGTTTGATCACATACGGAAGTCGTCCTGTACGGAATCAGTCTTGTGCCAGGCTTTGGCACGTGAGGTCGTCTATAGTGGAATGTAACGCTCCGTCCAAAACGTTGATATCGTAAAACATCGAAATACTTTTACGTGAAACATTTTATAAAATCTAACCAACAATTAAACATTCGACATTAACGATCGATCCGATTAATGAAGAATTAAAGTTTTCATTAAAACAACTATATATATAAATATATATATATATTTGTGATTTTGTGCGTTGTGAATTTTTTTCCGGGAAAATTTCAGTGATTCAAAATAATTATATACAATTGATTTTTGTGTGAACATTAGTGCATTTTTTGAATAACTCTAAATCATATTAAATCAAAAAAATATATATTTCCTGCATTATCGGATATAATACAAACGCCGCAACGATGGGTGAGTTTTATTTCTACTTATTCGCTTTATATTAATCGTAAATCAATGATATATAACTTTATAATTATATTATTTATTGTTTAAAGTTTTATTATCTGTAATAATAGTGAGAAAATTTATTATAAATTGCGATTTAAACCATTAACTAAATTAGTTCAAGGCAATTTAGTTGTAAATTTTTTATTGCCGCATGTGCATAAGTATTGTATAACGTTTTGAATATTTGCATTAATTGTTTGATAAAATTATTAGGGTCGATTGGATTTGGGAAAAAAATCAGGGCCGCAGACAATTGGCACGCGTCCCATCCAACAATCGAGCGTGTTCTTTTTTTCGGGGACCTTCGGCATGTAATTCATGATTTTTGTCGTTTCTAAATTTGGGAATTTACCGAACGGTACAAGTTATATGCTTCTAAAAATTTAATTATTCATTTAATCCGCGTTATGTGATACTTTTTTACGTTTATTTAATTTTGGAAAAACGCCGTTTAATATCGTATTATTTTATGATATTTTTTTTATTCGGAAAAAACACAAAGTGAAATTTTTTTCCAAAAATTCTTTCGAAATTGTTCACTTTTTTCACAAAATCATTCAATATAGGTTAGAAACAAATGTACCAACACATATAATTAAAGATTTGGACTAACATATCCCGCTATATTTTTTTATCCAAACTTTTATATACGTGATTTTGCGAAATTTATTTGAAAAATCGCATTTTATCTCTGTTAATTTTGTGAAAACGTCGTTTAATATCGTATGATTTTATGATATATTTTTTTCTGCGAGAAAAGCACAAAGTCCAATTTTTTCCAAAAATTCTTTTTATTTTTTTTTTCATTTCGCCGAACCACAATAAAATATCCATTCGATATAACTATCGATGTTAATATACGTCAGGAGCTGAAATATTCCGCAATTTTTTCATCAGATTTTGCGAAATATTTGATGATGATGATGACGATGACAGATGGTCACATATTCGCCCATATGCACTTTTACACACAAACGAAGAACGCCATATGGAGCCTGGATTTTACTGATTTTTTTTTACAACGATATTGATTTTTGAACAAAATTACTTAAATATTTTCTTAGAATATGCATCGTAATTCCCAGAAAAAAATGTAGCTAAAATCCCAAATCCTTACTCAGAATTCAGGTATATAATTACACCATTGTATTGATCCGAATATTTGATAATACTAACGAGAAATCTTATAAATAATATTTAAATATTTCTCACTTATTTTTCCGCATTACTTTTTTTTAATGTTATTAATTTTATTTTTATTTAAATTCAGTAGACACGCCGTCACAACAACCTGTAGACAAATTAGACAAATCCGTCACATTGTTTGCTCGTCATTTATTATTCATGGACCGTACGGAAGTCAACTTCCTTGCGGTCCCTAACTGTCCACAGGAAACGTTTGTCCGTCTACGAATCCTCTTCATTGGATTTCATACATTGTTCTTAGTCGTTTGTCATTGAGATTGCTTCGACAAAACGAATCATCGACAGATCTAAAAATAATATACGAGGTTTGATTAAAAAAAATGTAAAAAGTATTTTTGGAATGCAATTTTCTTCCAAATCTCCGTAATATCGGTAAATTTCGTCTTTTTGTCTATTTTTTGTTCATATTCGAGAATAGGAAGAAGTCGTACTAGGCATTCGATTTTTATCCAAATTTTTTTTCAAAAAAATATTTTATTAAATCGAATTTATTTTAAAATTTTCACACCCGTTTCTATGCATAGCTTTTAAATAATCGCCTTAATCTTTTCGTGAGAAAATATAAATATTCTACCTGTCATTGATTTGAATGTTACCACTTACTGTGGGAACCGAGCTGATAATATTCACTTTCTATCCTGGTATTTGCCAAAAAAAAAATCTTTCACCAATCATTATGCATTCATAAATGTGTATTCCATTTGTATCCCTGAATTTTCATTCATACAATTTACGCGTAAAATAGTACAGTGCGCCTCAAAATCTATCGATTATTTTTTTTTTTTATTTAAATTAAATATTCTGCTATGGGAATTTTTCTCATTTGAGCGACCTTGTGCAAAACTATTCGCTTCCGAACAAGTCTCAACACGCCGTCACCTACTTATGCCTTAAACAAAACATAAAAAAATGACATTGTTTTATTTTGCATATTTTCTTTACAATATATTATATTTTATGATCCCATATCTCTTTTATATGGCCGTTCGATAAATGGTGCAATATTGCGGCGATGCACCGGTCATTATTAAATAAAAGAAAAAAAAGTTACGCCAAACATTTTTGCCGTATCGCCGCTGGAAGTTGTCATAACATGTTTATGATGTTGGAAAAAGGAAACATTTATTACCTGACGGTTTTCTTGAGGTCACAGGGACCTCTCGTCATTTTTATATCTTCATTAATACCCGTGTCACGATAACGCGTACAAAGTAACTCTCGAGAAGTGATTCATATCCTCGTCGCCGTTCTCGGAATCGTCACCCACCGGGCGAAAGTGGATGATGATGAGAATCAGAAAGATCCTTTGAACCCACCGGATGTACACTAAAATATTAAAATGCACGTGATTGAGATAGGTTAGTGCTTTTTGGCCAACGCCACACGATCATCTGGCGAATATAAATACTGTCCCATTTTAGAATTGTTAAAAATAAAAATAAAATCCCGTAAAAAACGTGCTAAAACATTCTTTATTAATTACAAAAGTATTCATTATTTCTGTGCCCGAATTAATAAAACGTATTATTTTTTTTAATGAAAATAATAGCATCTCTCTCTTACGCATATGTTTCAGGAGAGCGATTCCATATTGCTACTTGCATATGCAATTCAATTCCATGTCATTGCCCGTCTCTGTCGCGCTCACGCCGCAAATAGATTCGTGCAATAGAGACCGATATATACCGCGCGATAGCCGTTGATACGGAACGCGTTTCATTCATAAACTTTTGTATGTGATGTTATTTGGTCAGAATTTAGATGTAGTAAAAATTTTAGTTGGTAGTTCTTAAACATTTTAATAATTATTTATATTGTTTTGGATCTTTGCACTTTTTGCGGTGTCTCACTTATCTAATAATGCGGTTTTATGATTTTTTAATTATTTTCTTAGTAAATCAGTCACTATTCGCGACACATACACTCGATGATTAATTATTATTTGTTATTCATACGTGTATTTTTCTTAAAAATCACGGTTATTAGTTGTTTTTTATTAGATAACTGTAGTCGTAGTATATCCCAGTGATTCAGCGTCGGAATTTATTTACCTGTTTCTTTTCATGGTTTTATTGAGACGGAATTCGGTATCATTGGTTAGACCTTAGCCAGAATGCCAATTATTATGCGCTGTGAAATATTCGCACTATTGTCAGGTTTCCCGGAACGGAAGTACGCACGCCCAATTGTCACTCCTTTGTTTACTCGCATGCGACGGGGAATTTCATTCACGGAACGGATATACTTGTGCATTCATTGACCGTCCGGATGCGGAGCGGCGCTGCGGTCCTCCGCAGAGCCGATACGGGGGAGGACATGGGGAGGCGGTGGCCAGGGGGACGGCAGGTAGTCGCAGGTAGCCGCTGACTACCTGCTAGGGCACAAAGCTCGCCGTGGCGGAAGCACCTGCTGCCGCTGATTGCCTCCAAGGATGTGGGCATCGAAAAAAGGGAAAGGTGCATTCTGATGTCTGCAATGCGACGAGCAATGACCAGAGTGCCTCGCGTGTTTTCGCCAATTGCTCAAAAACCTGCGATCATAGCTGCCGAATCGCGATTCATAATGCCATTCCAATTCCAACAGGATTCTTGTTAGATGACTTTAATTCTTTAGAGAATTCTTAAACTGTGTATATGATTATTACTGAAATGGTAAAAACCACTACTACTCTGGTCTCTAAAGTTTATCCCTCCAGCAGAATCAATATGCCCTAAAAAGGAAAACCCTAAAAAAAAGATCGATAAACGGCTTAATTTCGATACTTCCTCCTTACTAGTAGACATCTCTTTTGGAAAGGAATTTATTAATGTCCTGTACTCTTCGATTAGTGTAATAGACGAATAAGTCAATATGCAATCCCCGGGTCGGCTCGGCCGATTCCGCCGCTGTATTTTGTCATCAATGAGGGTAAAATCCGATATCAGCAATGATAGAAGATACACGTCTAATCCCAGCGATGGTCAAGCGAAGGAAACCTCTTTACAAAACACCGCACATGTTGCACTACCGCGGTATAGACGTAAAATGGAGTCCTCACGTCATTGTGAGACTCCCTTGCCCTCTACTACCATTCGAGAGTCTGATAAGGCCTGAATACTCTAAAACTGAGCAGTCCTCGGAAGAGTAATCTTATGAGGAATTCTACATAATAATCGAAATATTACAAAATACACAATAAATTAAGTTCTTTTAACCATCGACAAAAAGAAGGTCACAATAAATGCGTTCTTGCCTTAATAATCTGATGCTGTATTGATGGATATTATTTTTACTACTATTACGCTGATGCGATGGCAACGATTCCCATCTCAAAGAATCTCGAGAATATTTTGAACAAAATTGATATATTCTTGAGGAAATGCAAAATTATTTTCGTCATATATATACAAACAGTGATATTTTAAATTCGTATAAACATATTTAGTGTACGGTAGACCGCATATTAAACCGTGATATAAAGGTAAACCTTTAAACAAATCATCTTCTTCGATCTTCCTGATCGATTTCCAACAAATGTGATTGAAACACTATTGAAAAGAATTTTTGGTATCCCACTTTGTATATTTTCCCACGATTTTAACTCATTTACATATTTCACGAGTGATTTCTAAAGATCTTTGTCGAAAATACTTAAAATCAATTTAAAATGAGAAATTTTTAGACAAAACTACGTGCAAATATGCACGTGTTAAGGCTTAGGGCAACAAAAGAGTGGGAAAAAATATTCAGATTCAAAGGTAGACCGCATACTAAAGCGGCTCGGAATATTATGATCTAAATATTTCTCTCGTGGAATGTTTCCAATTGTTGATTAAAATGATTTTTTGCGAATATTCCGCAAGCTGCGTACCGCGGTGCCTACACGTACGGCAAAGGTCGCCGATGACGACTCCGTTCCCATGGTGTCCGGGTTCAAATCCCGCTTTTTGATCGCACACATTGTCCAAGCGATAAGAGACAGAATTTTGTTAAAAAGAATCCGTTACCGGCATCGCATTCTCCGCATTTAATATGTATGCGTGCAATTTGCCAGTGTTTCTTAAAAATTTAATCTCGAACGATCAGGCGTACGTGAAAGGGTTAAAACATTTATAATTTTAATAAATAATTGTGCGAAAAAAATATTTTCATCAATTACAACGTTAATCATTCCGTATACGGAGTGTCCGGATACGTTTCAGGTCTAACCGGCTCCACTCTCCTAAAATGGTTATCAATAATAATAAACAATATTAGTATTTGTGCGTTAAATAAAGTGTTGTATTAATCTTGATGGCGTCATTTTATTAATGATTCGTTTTATTTGGAATATTTTTATTTATTAAGTTATGGCCCAGTTTCTTTTTGTTGTTTGTCCTGTCGGCCTTTTTACATGTCGGCCTGTAACGTACGATCGTGTCGCCGTCGGTTTCAGGGCTCGCACCACCCATGGACACTGACGTGAACTAGATGCCTTTAATGTGAATAATTGGTTACCGACGGGTACCACTAGGTGGTACTCTGGGTACCGGCGGTCCCAGGAGGCGGAGGCCGGCGTCTGAGTCAGCGGCTCGCGGCTCCACCACCCACAACATCCACCCATCCAACCAACCACCCACGAGATTCCACCGAATGGACCCAAAAAAAAAAACTTTTCCGACTTACAACAATGTGAGATGCGGTGACCTCTGTCGGAGGAAAGCATCTTATCCAATTAAAACGCGTAGCATTAATATTTAACAATTCAACGAGCATGTAATAATAATCGTTCGCAGAATCCGTAAATCACGGATTGTTTTATTTAACATTTTTCGGCGATGAAAAAAAGAACGCGGCCCCCAAAACATCTTCGCCAAATAACCCAATCGGCCCTTTTCATCTAATGCAACAATAGGTATCCATGCATATTTATGGGTCTGATAATTAAAAATGCCAGAAGGTGATTTGGATGCTTTGTTAACCCATTTCTTCGACGCCTTTTTTTCCCTCTCAACTCAACGAAATCCTCAATCTGTTCAAAATTATATATTTAATTAACAACGAATAAAGATTGAGATGCGCTGATTGCCCAGCGTGAGTACTCGTAAGAGTTAGCGGAGCACATTAACACAATGGATTACAACACATTAATGTTTGTATACATTTAAAATTTATATAAAGTCAAAACTATAGATCTCGAGTTGAGATTTTTTTTCGAAATACGAACTCTTAAATATTTCATGCATTTCCAATTCCCGTGTCTCGTGTTTTAAGACAGAATCGTTATCTGATGCCGTTGCGGTTCTGCACAACGAGAATTACATGCCAACTCATACATACGTTTATTTGCCATTAGAAAACGTACAACACGTTAAGCGCCATCGACAATAATATTAATTTTCGGTGGGCGGGGACCTTATATGGAATATCTGCATTTATCCGCCAAAAAAACCGACTGTTTGCATAAGAATCTTATCTGATTCGATGTCATGTATTTTTTAATGTAATATTCCATTTTTGGCCAATGAAAAATTGCGTTACGATACCGATTTTTTCCCCCCGGTCACACTGTACTAATTCCACGTGGACTCCTCGGGTTATTTTCTTTATCGATTTTAATTTACAAGGGTTTAGCGCCATCACCCGTACGGCTCCTTTGGAATTTTTAAACCTTAGTGGTGTATTCTATCTCTAATTCATTTATTTTAATCTATAATTATAATTTTGTCTCGCGAATATAATATATAAATACAGCTAGCCCTCGGTTTACGCCGCAGTTTTGTTAAGTTTTGTCAAAACCGGCGCAAATCGAATCAGCGTAAAATGAACCCATATTTACAGTGAGGTATAGGGCTAGGTTCTAAATACTTTTGCATTTTTTGGAAAAATGTATCCAGTTCTAATTGTTTTATTTAATTAATAATTTCGAAAAATGGTCGAATGGATGCAATGATGCTCCTTTTTACAATTGCACTTATCCGTCTAACTCTCCATAGTTGAAAGGATACGTTTTCAAAACTCTTCGATGTTTTTCTTCGTTTTTTTCCTTTTCTGACTGTTTACGATCTAATTCTATGTATAATTCTTCATTCAAGAGTGGCTGATCATGAGCATCTAATAGCTCTCACATTTTTAGCTGAAACTTCGTCTCAAGCCGTCTTGATGTTTTTAATGCCTTTCAAATGATCATAAGAGCCGTAATAGTCTTTAACTGTTTTGCTTAAAACCCTTCGAAGGTTGCTATAACCCCCTGATCCATTGGTTGCAAAAGAGATATTTTATGGGGAGTATGTAAACAACCTTGACATCCAATGCTGCTTAAATTGTTCAAGAGAAGAGGTCCTTGGGTAGTAATTTATTTTCTGCACAAAAGCAAAACCCAGTAGGGCAAAAATAACTTGTGTATCAATCTGTAAAAACATCTTGTCTGGCCCAAGCTTTCTTGTTCTTTATTTATACCCTTTATAGAACGTGGTATTTTTGAATGATACTCTAACTTCATGATATTACAAACAGTGAATGAAGAACTCAAATTATTACTTTATTAACAAAATAAACCTAGTATAAAAAATACAGTAATAAAACACTTATTATCGTGCCTATTTGGAACCCCAAGTTTTTGATTTTTCTCGAATAACTCTTTTAATATAAATCCAACATGTCACAAACTAAAATGTATAAATATTATAAATAAACATAGACCTTTATTGTCGGAAATTGCGTAAAAAAAAACAACAATGTTCGCTTCGGACCACGAACGCGATGTTTTTTCTCGCTCGCATCCGGTACGATGTGATGGGTGCGAGTGAAACTGTGCGATTGGCACGTGCCGGCGGCGTGTCCTCAGTGCGCGTGTCATTTACGCGTCATATTGATTACTTAAAAGAAATCGAAACTAACGGCCCACTTATGAATATATCATGAATAGCTTTTGTTCTTCCAATATTATATTATTTTTATTCTTAAAATAATCCATTTTAAATGCTTGGGGTCTATTTTCCATTATAGATAGACCCCTTTCCTACGACGCGGTTGTTTTTCAGCCGTGTGACGAATTAGTTAATAGAAATACTGTTAAAAAAAACAGTGGATTATTTAATCTCGATCGGTGATCGCTTTGGCAAAATGTAAAATCTTTAAAGGGCCGCACGAGAAAGTGTGGCGGGCCGCATACGGCCCGCGGGCCGCGTGTTGCTCATCCCTGGTCTAGAGAATAGTTGCATTGTTCTACAATCACTTAAAATCAGTATAACGGCGTTATTGTGAATCTTAAATCAGTTTTTAATGATTTTTTTCATATCGCAGTTATGAAAAACCTGAAAAAATAATTTTAGAACATTCCTAGATGCGTAAATAATATCGTATTCCGTAGATTAATAATAATGCATTGTATTTTTATATATATTTAAATTTCAAATTGCACTCCGCCCATGTAAAAGCGGTCAGAATATAATTGGAATGTTAAAAAAATTAAACGGTAAATTAAGGAATTCGATTTAGGATAATATTGGGTGCGAGCCCCTAGCGCCCCCTCCGCTCGTGCCGACCCTGCTTCCACATCGACTACCTCGCATTCGTCGAATCTAGCGTGGACATGCGCACGCGCATCGTAAACGTTCATTATTCGTTATGAACCAATATTTGAAATGCAAACAATCGAGTGCGCGCACAGCGTATTATTTTAATACACAATCTTTACGATGATTACAATGATGATTATGATGATGATGATGAATAGATTTACAATTTCGTAACAAAAATGTAATAACACAAAAGCGAGAGACGCGCTCGAATTTTCCGTCAAAATTAAGTCAATTAACGTCGTGGTTATTTACTCAAAAGCGTTCCCAGGTATCTAAAAACGCTCTATGCGCGCGCGCAGGATTTTTGTTGTATTTAGTTCGTAATTATTATTCAGTTATTCCTAGTTAAGGCCGAATTAGTGATGTGACGGCGGCTCTCAAACCGCGCGCGCCGATTGTTTCCACCGTTCTCGGCGCAGGATCCCGTCCCACCGTTGCGCATTCGCCGCCTTTAAACAATTATCCTTAATTTTTTAAAGCAAACCCGGTTATTAGACTAACCGGGGGCCGGCGACCAACAGTGCATAGAGGAAGTATTTTTTTTAATGCAGTAATTGCGCGTTGTTAACCCGAAACGCATTTTCGTATGCGTTTTTAATGCGTCTCATGTTTTATTCAATGTGTCATTGAGGCGCCAGTGCATGACATTCAGACACTGTTTGGACACTAAATCGTCTTGGCCCGGGGTGGGAACCCCGGGGTTATTAATATCAACCACTTTCTGGTCTATTCACGCTGTCAACAACACGGTGCCAGGGTCAGTGATGGTCCGATGGATCCGGCCGAGCTGGTGGGTGAACATGCCTTTGTGCATGCGCATGCGCATCCCATCGAAAAAAAAAAACAATTAGTACTTCAAATTGTCATAAAATCACCATAAAATAAAAGACAAATTCTAACAATTTCAATTTTTTTTTTGAATATCGCAGAGATATATTAAAAAAAAAATAGAATCGTCTACTTTATATAAATAAATGCTACAACGTTATATCGTTCGTGATAGTAAAATATTAATAATTATTTATATTATATTAATAATCGTAAATTATAGCAATTTTGTTTAGGATATCCTAAAATATTTGCTAATAATGTTAATTACAGCCAACCCTCCTATAACGCTCTCTCGTTTAGAGCTTATTTTTAGAGTGATTGATTTGATTTCGTTCAATATTTAAGATACAATTAAAAAATAAATCCAATAACACATTTTGCATGGGGGCCTAGTCTTCTATAGGGCAGTAGCGGATTTGGCACTTGAGAGGCCCCAGGCGCAACTCAATTTTGAGCCCCTCCCTTAAAATATTTTACCCCTTCATCATATAATATGCATTCTACGCGCACTTTTTTCACTCAATTTGCAATGTTTTGTATACATAATTAATTTCTCATAATTTATATAAAAAAAAACATAAAGAAAAACAAAATAAACTTTCTAATTTTTATTCCTTCTTCTAGAAAGAGATCCTTCTTTTTTTATTAGTTTTTCGATGATCGATATTAGCGATCTCGATGTTACAAATATTTATTATTTCTAGAAAAATGCTGAGGCCCCTCGAGGGCCGAGGGTTGCACGCACCTGAATCAATAGATCATGATCTGCGGAATAGTCAGTGTATATGTGGATATATAATTGAGGGAATACGTTATTTTTGCTTTAACACATTACAGTCCGTGAACGCGTTTTCGCGGGCTAGCGAGCTCCGGGGTTCAGTCCGTTCACGCGTTTACGCGTGATAAATACTAGGCAAATGTACTATTAAAAAAAACCTACCCGCGCGTGAGATTAATTTATCTTTTGACTCCTAAATGGTGACACATATTGAATATCGTATAATATTCCTGATTTTTACGAAAACATTGGTGAAAATTCGCGCGAAATTAGCGGACTGTAATTTTCGGGAGTAAGGCCCCATGAAATTAATGGGGCCTTAGGCGCCTAATGAGAAATCCGATACTACTCTAAAGAGCCAAATATCCTAGAAAACTTTCTGATACTGTGAACTACGATCACGTTTGTTTTTCTTCAATTTATACATCATCATTAAGGAGTTTAAATTTGGACTCCATAATTTGAGCTAAAACTAATTTGAGATCTTCGACTTACTCGTTTATAATATTAGAAAACATCTTTATTAAATGCATTGATTTTTCTTCACTCTTCTGAAGTTTTTCAATTGCTTTCTCCCTTGCAACACAAATAAAGATAGTATTGATAATACTTACTAAAAATTACATTAGTTGATTTAAATTTCAAGCTGATTACTGTTAAAATACATTAAAATGCGAGCCGTGGCTCGCAAGCCGCCGTTTGGCAACCACTATATTAGGCAAATGAATTAAAACAAAGCAATTCTGCGATTTAAAAATATTATTCACAAATTCGTCTAGACGAAAATGACGATTTCATTTATTTTGGGTCTTCTGACATATTATCTCTGTATACTCAGTGTTAAAGATTCCCGGAAGATGCAAATAAAATGATTCTCGTATACTGGAAAATCATATTATTAACGCACAGCATTCTATCACTCTTGGGATTATCCCAAGCAGTGACGGATGGGGCCTGATGCTATTTACATTTCATAGGCGCCTAGTATCATATAATTGTCGGGTTTCTATGGATAAGTAAGAATGTATAAAAAAAAGTCTTGGGGGCCTCTTTGAGGCCCCAATGATCGAGGGTATTTTTGGGGCCTCAAATTGTCGGGAGTATCAAGTATCCATATAAATCCTCCACTGATCCCAAGCCTTGAATTTGAACGTGTACGAATCGCTCTTCGGATTAGCACACAGCACCTGTCCGTTGCGAAAATCCGCGAACAACAAGAGAGCTAGTACTCGCTCTCTGTCCACATCCACGGGTGGCATTGATATGTTAATACGCCGAGCGTACTCCTCTCGGACCACACAGAATGCAATAAAATGCATCAGATCCAATCAATGAACGGCAGGACTACCTACTCGCCAATGGTAGAAACGGATTGTCTTAATTGGACATAATTAAGAAATAATGAGAGCCGCGAGTGACGTGACACACGGAATCACTCTGTATACAGCGATATGACCTTGTTTTACTTTCATAATCGCCGATGAAACAACAATAATAACAGTATTTTTTTTCTTTTGTTTCAGGTAAGTGAACATCGATCCGCACATTAACCAAGTGGGCCGAAAATTCCATATTCACGCGAATCAATGCAACATTTTGAGAGACTGCGGTAAACTTTCTAAATTTAATCATTATTATTTTTTTTACGTACAAAATTAAACTATCTCATTTTTTTTTGTTTATAATAATTATTAAGCCAATACGCGCGCATACTAAGTGCCCGTTTTTATTTATTTATAAATAAATAAGTTATCGTGATTAGCTTAGTGGGCATGTTCCACTCATCAATTACTTTGTATCATCTATCGGGGAGGGTCCGAGCCACCCACGAGGATCCCAAGGACCTCAGGAGTAGTCAATCATTCGCCGTGAAGCGATGTGATTAATCTGAATTTTAATGCCGAAGAATATTCTATTACAATATATACATTTGTTCGGCAAACAAGATAACAATGATTCATTGCACTATGCTGCGAAAATAGCCGCGGGCGGAAACTAAAATCGCAGTTTAAACATGTCAAAAAATCATGAAATTTTGATAAGATAACTTTGCACCAGTGTCGTCAGCGCTGAAAATCGACGTAAACAGATGAAATCATAAAAACAATACGGTAAACCCCAGACGGATGGTTATATGAACTGATACTATTTTTTGGCCTAGCCAGGGCTTCGAACCGGATATAGACTTAAAAACCGAAAAAAATTCGGTTTATTTCGTTCCGATTCAGTTAAAAAACCGGAAACCGAAACTGAATCAAAACCGTAAACCGTCATATCACGTGAAAGATTTTTTTTAACCACTTATGTGGTCAACTGTTCTAATTGTTCTCGAAAGATCAAATTACGACACGTGTCACTCAACGCGCGCGATGCCGTTCTTTAGACTGGTGGGGGAATGGCCCGAGCTGGATTCGGGCAAATCACTATAAAAAGTTTCGTGTACGATGTGCCCGAATCCAGTTCGGGCAAATCACTGTTCAGCAAAATACCTACCCGAATTGTATTCGGGCAAATCACACAAGGGGTTAATTAGAAAAATAATTTAATCAGGGCTCTAGCCTAAGAACCTCTTGAAATCCTAAGACCGCTAAAATAGATTTTTATTGTTGGAACGAAAAGCCGGAGCTGTACCGTTAATAAATAACGGTTCATTTCAGTTTATTGTACATTTTTAATACAAATGATCTCTTGAAATGGGACCGAACTGATTTTTTTTAACTAAGCCGGAACGAAAACCGAACCGAAATATAACGGTTCGAAGCCTTGTGTTTTATTAAATCGGATATCAGATGAAACCCCATAGATTGATTTTCTCAATATTTATATTTATAGATAGATAGATTTGACCAAAAATAGTCAGGATGGAAAGGACTAAATTAATTTCATCTATTATTAATTGCGATAAAAATGTATCGAGATAAGAAGATAGGGGCGTCATTTTAAGACGATTGATCGAGGAAAACAATGGATTGGAGAACGATGGTACGCGGGAAATTCACTATTACTTAGAAGCGCGCCGTCCATATTGCCAGATTGTGCGGCGCGCACATGCGCCGGATAATTAGGGGCGTCAAAAGGAAAACATTTTTGTCTAAGTAGAAAAATCTTTTTTAATACCATTTATTTTACTATTTATTTTAATATATTTAATTTCGGCGGTGTCGGTTTCACTGATCAAAATACACGTGTTGTCCATATGGCCAAATTATGCGGTGCACACAGGCGCCGGAAAATTAGGGGGCCCAAATTTCATATTGAATTGCGCTCCCTATCAGGCGCGTAGCTAAGCTTAAGGCAAAACGTGTGAATAAAACATTTATTAAATTAAAATTTATTGGGGATTGCAATATAAATACTTCCTGTCAACATTTTTATATTTTTAAAATTAAATATATTTTAAATTGAGAAGAAAGCTACGCTACCGCCGTTTGTCTTCCAGTTTTCTTTAATACTAGTCTGCAGATGATCAGGGGCACGCCGTCCATATGGCCAATTTGTGCGGTGCACACAGGCGCCGGATTATTAGGAGAAAAAAAATGTTTTTTCAGAATGGGTTCAAATTATTTTTCTTACTATTTATTTTAATGTATTTAATTTTCACAACGAAGTGATTCTTCGCGTGCAATATGAAATGCGCAGAGACCCACGGGACAGCCTGTCATAACAACAATATTTTTCCAGAACGAAATCGCACATTTTTCCCACAGCCTAACCCTTTCTATGCAAATTCACCGCATCGCTGAATACATTAATATTTAATTAATTTAAATTACGCATTCTACTTTCGCCCGGTGGCTTTGATGTAGCGCTGTTGCAAATATTTTTATTCAAATCCTGCCGCATTTTTTTTATTCGCAAGCCGAGGATTGTTGCACTTGTTTGAAAGAAAATAAAAGAGAAAAAAATACAATGGTGTCTCGCGTATCTCTCCACTCGAATAATAAATAACCGTGGATTTGTAGAGCGTGTCGGAGAAGAAATCGCGGTTACCGCTCTGGAAACTGAAAATGACGCAGAAATTACTTAACGCTCACAATTTTACTTTCAGCCCGCGTCCTGGTTCAATCGGATCAATCGAGATTTTTACGCCGATTTAAAATAATGCCAATGCAACTTTCGCATAAAATCGTTGCGTCACATGCGAGATGATTTTGCGGCGATCATGAATTTTAATTGCGAACAACGATGCATTCTATGTAAATCTGCACGTTCAGTATTCCAGATGCAATCACAATGAAATTGTTATTACGCAAAACGCGATTGTTTCGCAAAATTTCACTTTTCTCTAGCATTTCCTTGATTTTCCATATGCGTATCTTTCCAAGACAATGACGCAATCAATATATAGATATATATTTTTTGCGGAGTATTGAGAAGCGCCGATCGTTACATAGTATCGCATTCACACGATGCCAAGGTGCATTATGCATTTGCATATAATGCACCTTCTCTTGGGAAACTCGATGCAATGTGGCGTAACACTCATTTCTCCCATCAGCTGATTTTGACAACGGCGTCGTTGCAGTCGCATTGTACAATTCGGACATTGTTAAATAACGCCGATTGCATATTTTTTGTATTTATATTTTTTTTGTTATATTTAAGCATGGCGTGGTGATATATACGCAAGATTAGAACGCGAGCACTGCTCGTAATGGCACTGATATCTATCTAATATCGATTTTAAAATAATCGTAAAAAATACGGCGCCTTTCAAAACGCAGGACATGCAATATATAAATTATTGAAAAATCGTAAAATATGAAATTTATATGTACACGAATACCGAGGCAAACCCCCTCCCACTTGCCACAGTAGGACACAGTCGGGAGGATATTTTTACAACATTTATCGTATATTTAATGGAAAATAATATAATCCTTGTAAACTTTAATAAATAGTGCACCCCTGAAAAAATATGTACATGTATGTGTACATATATCCTTATGTGCATAAAACAAATATGGTATCTAACGGGTTTCTCACCACACAGCCAGTATACCCTGAGAAGGAAAACCCTAATCTGTTGATCAATAATTGGTCTAGTCTCGATACTTTCGCTCCTCTTCCTTCTTTCTAGGGGACCCCTCTCTGAGGAGGGCTTACCCATGATGAAAGGATCATTATTGCGCGACCGGGCTAATAATCACTTGCGACTTGTTTTGGGCAGATGTGCAATCGCTCGCTACTTGTGACTCGTTACAAGCAGATAACGCATTAGAGAAGAGATTAAACTAATACTGAGACAAACCCCCTTCTACTTGCCTGCACACAGTCGAGAGGGTAAAATCCGATACCTACACGGTATAAGATGTACGTCCAATGCCAGCAATGGCCAAGAGAGGGTAACTCTTTACAAAAAACCGCATACCAAGACGGCTTGAAAGGGGAGCCCTCACGTCACGTGTGAGACTCATGTTCCTCGACTGTCATTCGAGAGTCTGACAAGACCCATACACTCGGCGATTGAATATATTAATCTATTATGTATTTACTATTGTTTGGGCTAAAAGAAAGTATCGAGGGTCTGATTGGCTGCTCATCATTAATGAAAGTTTTTCCATTAAAAAAAATCTGTAAGGAACAGAAAAGATGGTACTCCGTAGGAGCAAGATCTGGGAAGTAGCGTGGATGTGGATAAACATACCAGTTGAGCTCCAGATGTGCGGTCTGGCGTTATCGTGTAACAAGATAACGCCTTTCCGATTGAAGAGTGCAGGACGCTTTTCCAGTAGTTTTTCATGAACTGTTTGCTGAACCGCTTCATTAGCTCGTGGTGGATTATTCCTCGTTCGAGTTTTCTTGCCATGAATATTGGCTTTAGGGTCCGGTAGGGATGCTTGATCCTTATCCAACCATCGTCTTTTGCTGACAATATTTTCATAGGTGATCCATTTTCCATCGCCTGTCATTGTCCTGTCCAAAAAAGGCTCGATTTTATGCCGCGAGAGGAGACTTGTGGCAACAGACATTCGATCTGCCTTGTAACACCACTCTGTAACGTCCACCACACTAAATATTTATCGAATGACTGACAGGCCACTTATCTATCTAGTGAAAACAAAAATCCCCCTGTCGCGTAAACACTCACTGCCAATAAACATAAACAATAGAGATCGTATACCTGAATCGGAAGTTATTTATGACTCAACCTAATACGTGCATACGTTTCACCGTTGTTGGTGTGAGCAATTAAAAATTTTACATACATCACGTGAGCCCACATTAATTATTGTTTGAGCAACAATGTATAAAAAAAACTTATATAGCATCGAATCAATTAGCCTCAAGCCCACTGAGAACATTTAACAGTTGTACTGTTTGAACTTTGCACGGCGGTGTCGGTTTCACTGATCAAAATACACGAGTATATATAATTCATATAATCAATTTGTGTAATCTGGTTAAACGTGATAAAAAAAGACGTTGATCAGCGCCTCGCTGTCCATATGGCTGAATTGTGCGGTGCACACAGGCGCCGGAAAATTAGGCGCCCCAAATTTCATATTGAATTGTGCTCAATTGCGCTGAACATTACAATTTATTAGAGTTATAATATAAATACTCTTTTTTTAGAATTAAATATATTTTAAATTGGTAAGAAGGATACGCTACTGCCGTTTGTCTTCCAGTTTTCCTTAATAATAATAATGCAGATGATCAGGGGCGCGCCGTCCATATGGCCATTTTGTGCGGTGCACACAAGCGCCAGAAAATTATGAGCGTCAAATATTTAAAAATATCAAATAATAATTTATTAAATTGCTTAATCGCCGCTCATGCCATCGACATTTTTGGATTTGCACTTTTATTTCTGCACTGGACATAACTGTGTAATTTGTTATATTGTTTCTATAAAATATAAAATAAAGGATTAAGTATTGAAAATATATTCGAAAAGTAATTCATCCATTCTCAGGAACTATTTTTTCATTTTATTTTATTTGAGAATGGATAGATGGCATTGCATTTAATTATAAATCGCCAACTGCCCATATATATGTTTGATATAGACATTCACTACCATGCTAGTGATTAGGTTAATCTAGCTTAGTCGCGGTTAACTTACGTTCAATATAAAACTATATAATATATAATCAGAACTTTAATTGAGCCCCTATAATTTAATTGATTTTAAGAATAATGAATTCATATTTATTATTTTCGGATTTTTCCCCTCTTGGCGCCTCTCGGCACACGCAATCTTCCCGCGCCTGTGTGCGCCGCACAATCTCGCCATATGGACGGCGCGCCTCTGCTAATAATTGAATAAATTATTTTATCGATAATCATCGAAGGCGATTCAATTATTAACGCTGGAAAATATTTAATTATTGATTAGATTTAATCTATTATTCAAATGTGACCAAATAATATATTAGATGTGACCCAAATCCGCCTAAAAAATATTAAATAGTGCGTTACACTCGAAAGATTCCTCGTATTTCACTCTCCTCCGGTGCGTTGTAAATGTATCACGATTCGTTATATTCAAAATTATATATTTATCCGAAAGTGAATCACAATTAAACATTGATGCGATGGTTTCAGTCCATTCGTCATGATCTATTTTTCCACGGCTCCGTGGGACAATAGCTAAAATATACAAAAATCTTTTCGCTCGGAATTATTTTTCCCACGTAGTGGTTCTCTATTTAACGAGGTTTACCAATCAAACCGTGTTTAACGCTTTTTTTTATTGACCTTTTTCGGACAATGGAATGACAGAAAGAAAAAAATGACAAAACGCCATTTTATCACTGATCCTGATCAGGTGTCGCCAATCGGCGGATTTATTTTTTTTATCTCGAAAAAAATTCCTCGGTTTTAGGATCGATTCTATTCCGAGCGCGATCAAGGACCCGCTTGTAGTCTGCCGTCTGCACGTCTGTTTGTCAGTCTGTCTGCGATTCGAATATCTTTAAAAGTTACACCATTTGATCTCGCGATCATCTTTATTTGAAACGAGGCTTCGTAAACATAATCCTTCGCCGATTTATTAATATGCGTTTCAACGCGATCTCTATTTAGTCTGCGAATTTGCACCGCCGATGGTCCACCAAAAATAATAATAAATAAAAATTACCATCCGATTCACCACGTCTGATTTTGCAGATGGTGATTTTTTGAATTTCTCGAACATTTCCAATTTTCCGGTCCGTTGTCCAATCTGTACGGTCGCCGATGATTGGTAATCCGATGATGATGATTGTTATTTAATCAACGTTTCGTCATAAAAATTTTTGTTCCGCTCAATGACCGATTTAAATGCAAGTGAAATTGCTCAGCAACAGTGTACCAGATATATTGCGCAATCGAACAGTGTAAGGACACTCGCGGTATTTTTGTAACTTGCGTTTTTTTTTTCATCAAATCGGATCGATTGTTTGAAGTCAAAAATACTTTGTGGTAAATAATGTGTCTCGTGATCTGATACATTGTAGATTGAAATGTAAATCAGCGGCACGTAACCTTTCATGCATATATTAATTATACGAAATTAATTAAATATTATAATTGATCGTAATATAGCAAATCGACTTATACTGGGAATGACTGAAATAATAAACTGAATAGATTAGTCAGTGTTCTTCAACTACTAAAAATAAAAATGTTTTATTAATCGATTCTTACAAATTCTTAAAAAAGCTACTCTACTCTACTATTCCAAAGAATCAGCTTCTCATTATATTTCTTATTCATGTTTGGTCACGGGTAATCTGCTGAATTCTTGTAGCCTTTTTATTCTTCGCGAGTTGAAACAACTCAGGACCTCCCAAACCCGTCAAGTTGTGAATGATGTGGAGCTACGACAGCTACTTTCTAACTAGTAAGGATGAAAGGCTTTGGGGCCTTGCGCCATTTAAGGCCCCTCGGGGCCCTCATCTTTAAAGGGCCATTCAGGCGAATAATACCAATACGCTTTCGAGAACAAGGGTTATTATTTCATAATGAATGCGTTACTTATCAATCGCGTAGCTACGTTACGGTAAAACGATGCAAGAGATCGGGGCCCTCGGTGTTTATGGGGCCTCGACATTTAAAGCCCCCCTGAATTATTCGATTATTTAGCTCATACAATTTAAAAAGAACATTTATTTATTTTAAAATATTAGGGATTACAATATAAATTATTTCGGTAAACGTTTTTATATTTAAAAAAAAATGGGAGGAGGCTATCATTGCATTTGTGCCCTAAATTTCTAGCTATACTACTGCCGTATGTCTTCCACTTTTCCTTCATAATAGTCTGTAGATGATCAAGGGCGTCAATATGGTCAGATTGTGCGGCACACACAGGCGCCGTCGAATAATTCGAATTAATCTAAAATGGTAGTCTTTTGTTTGCACTATGAAGCATCATCTCTGAATAAAATGCAAAGAAAATGAAGTAGATGTAACGAGGAATGAAGCTGAAATCATGCTAAGGATACTTGGATCGTTAGACTCGAGACGTATTTTACTGATGGTGCAAAAATAATAAATTACTGATAAAAGATATGTCATTTTTTAATCAATTAACTCATAGCTAATTTATTTAGATTATATTCTAAAGTTCTCATATTATTTTTTAAATAATTCTCTTCTTAAGAATTTCTTCATTCGTAATATTTTTTTACTTATTTAACTCACAGGGGCGCGCCGTCCATATGGTCGGATTGTGCGGCGCACACAGGCGCCACTGGTTATAATCATTTATAACCAGTTACCTTTATCCACGTGTTAGAGATTTTACACTTGTTGTGTTATTTCTGATTTGCGCTTTACGAATAACATAGCGTGATATTGAAGAACACTGGTCTAAAATAGCATTCTGTAAATAATTTATTTTAATTAATTGCCACATCAAAGGTTTTCGATCGCTAACCTATCATCGAGATTCAAAATAAAAACGTCGGCGTCTAACGACTGTCTACCTCCAGTCTAGTCTACATTACTCGCTATTTTGGTAAACGAGCGTCGCGTCCGAACGCTCGTGGAAAATCTCGAGCGACACACGACGCTCGTACGAAAAACTGCGAGCGCCCCGTCCGAACGCGCGCGTTAATGACCCGTCTTTTTACATCATTTTCCTTGGCGCACAATCGCTTCAGTGGCAGACACCTTTTTTTTCAAATAAATATCGCAATTTTTTTCGACTTAACAACGCAAAATTCGACCATTGTCTGGTGAAATCGTTACCTGTCAAAATCAAACAGATGCATTATTTATTCGCGCGACAATTATGGAAAAAAATTCGCGTTCGACCGCATGTACAGAGTGTTTCGTTTATTGATTTTCATTTTTTCGCCAAATGTGTCACCTCTCGGCCACTAATTTATTCCGGCGGGTAATTCACATTATTCAAATTCGGGCGAGCTCTCGCACGTGGGCCGGCGCGTGTGTTGCGCAACATCCACCCCCGCAATCATCGGCCACTCGCTCATATATCGAACGTGTGTGTGTGCGAGTGTGTATACTCACTTTTTCCATAATTCAAACAGCGATTAATTGAGTGTAACTAGATTTTTTTGTTGTTAAATCTTGAGACGTGGGCCGATTTTTCGGCCTGGCCATATCTGGCATGTCACTGGCATTTCGAATTTGATCACTGTTTTGTATAAACATCACGTAATGATAGTCGTCGGAGGAGGAGGAGAGCAAAAAATTTAAGAAAAAAGAATAATCATCTCATACATATGGATAAGGGTAAACAAATGGAGCACTCAGCTTTATTAATATTTATTTATTTATTAGAATCTCAAAGAAAATATATTGAAAAAAATACTTAAAATGTTCAAATGTAGTTTTTAATTTAGTTTGCACTGTGTGCTGTGTGCAGTTCATGACCTTTGGCTCTGCACGGTCATGGATGCAGAGTGATATGAATTATGAGTCAGTCGGAGGACCGTTGCATCAAGAAGACATTACGGTATCCCTAGTCACATTATTTTGTAAAATTTACAAAGTTCATCTGCATCTTCTGACTAATTCTGTTTGAAGAACCAATAACTTTTTATGTTCAGCTTTTCGGTAGATTTCTTTTAAGTACTCGAGTACTTTGGACACATTATTCAGGAGCAAAGTATTGAATTCAGCAGATCATCATGAAAGGAAAAGTAGAAGGTGATTGGGAAGAAAGAAGCTGTCGCGGCTCCCTAATATTCGCAACTGAACCGCAGTTTCTGAATAGTATCTTTTTCTTCATTATTTTGGATTGTGCTTCTCTACCGATCAAATCCGAATCATTCTATTAATCGCTGTGTTCTTTCGAATCTTCAAGATCTCGAAGTTCATAGGAAAAACTTCTTCTTCGGACCCCTAGTCCGTTTACAGACGTAGGCTCTCTACTAGTTCTTGTGTTTACTTCATACATTACCCACTTTTTGAAGAGCTGAAACAATTATGAAGCTCCCAATTCGGTCCAGTTATGAATGTTGTGAAGCCACCACAGCTTCTCGATGTCCAATAGATCCCGCTGTGTTAAAAAGTTGGATTACGGCTGTATTCTTGACCTTCTTAGAGGTACACGCTCTTCTTAATCTTGTACCTCTAAGAAGGTCAAGAATACCTACTGCTACCTAGGTAGAACCTGTGGCTGTTCTACCTTTGTCCTTCGATATCCTATTATCCGAGATATAGAATTTCTTCCACTCTCTCCAGATCCGGAAGATTAACGGATCTGGATAGCACATCGCTTCTATCGCCTATATTTAGCTTGGTTCAGACAACTCTTTTGAGCAGTTCTGCCATTTCTTCTTCGTTGGTAGAAGTCTGTTCTGTCGTTCGTATATCTTAGATTGGAAATCTGTTTACTCTTGCTATTTTGAATCCGGCTTTCTAACTTAAGCTTATTCTAGCCTCTGTGTTATTAAGAAAAGAGCGGTTATATCAGGGATGAGCAATCTTTTTTTACAACGGGCCAGTTACAAATTTAATTAACACTGAGTGATGAACTCAAATTATTTATTTTGTAGTATAAAAAGAACTGAAATAAAACACTCATTAATATAAATACTATTCTAATATAAAACGGCGAAAGATATATGTGGAAAAAGATTATCTAACCGATCCATCACGGCGGTTCGAAACCAATCGCGTCATCCGAAAGGGGTCTATTACATTATAAATTATAAAATCCAAGCATTTCAAGTCAAGATATTAAAAAATTCTTGATCAATATCTTGATAAAAAAATGATTATCTTTTTGTGTTTTACAACGGAACCATGTTATAGGAGAGTTTCCTGTATATTAAAATAATCGCGGAGATTTTTTCAACAGCATCTTGAATTCTATGTTCTACTCTTTGCAAAGATCTGTTATTCTCGTTTGTTAGCTTTTGACTAATTGGAATAAAAACTGTGCATTTCGATTTTTTATTAATAAAATATTTTACTGATTCTGCTCTTTTAACCGATCCCTCATAGTGGCTCGAAAGCAACCGCGTCGTCCGAAGAGTCCCTATTTATAAAGGAAAATAGACCCCAAGCATTTTAACTCTAACTATTGATGAATTCTTCATAAATATCTTGACTTTTTTTTTTAAAAAAATGGATTAATATAAGAATAAAATAGTTATTCATTATACACTTCATAATTTAATCGATATTTTGGATTTTTTAACTAATCAATATGACGCGTAAATGACACTCGCACCCGACGATGTCCCGCCGCACACTGAGGACACCACCGATAGACCGACCACTAAATTCTCGAAGAAAAATCAAAAACTAGGTGTCCCAAATATACCCCATCGGCACGGCTAGGTTAATGTCAAAATTAGCATTGCTTCTTACCCGTCTACATCATTTAATCTTGATTAATGATCGCTTTCACGTATAGAGGTCTTGGTCTAGGACTTCTCTAGCTGTGGCTTTTGAAGTGCGATCGATACTTCATGTCACTGCTTTAGTTTAAGTTCGGATCAATTCCATATGTAACTACGATCGAAATTGTGACTGACGAATGATTTAGCATTAATTCATTTTTTTCGAGTTTTATTTTTATTCGTAGAGACGCTCGGCGGCGGCCGTTCCTTTTGCCATTGTGTCCCATTACGGCACCATAGTGCGAAATGTCATCAATCACAATTCCTCGCATTCCTTGTCCACTCCCACGTGGCGACCTGCATTGTGACAGCCCAATAAAACACAATGGGCCGGCGACGTTTGCAACGGTATGCCGCCTCCACCGAGATCGCTAATAGAAATCGACGCCGAGCGCCACCGGGGAAGATGCGCGTGCGCAGCCAGTCGGCGCACAGCCCACTGCGCACAGCGCACTGCGCATAACCCACTGCGCACAACGCCGATGCCAATTCGCCACGACGACGAGCATTGCGTATTTCTTCAGTTGCGCGAATCGTTGAAATATTTTCGCATAACGCAAATGTTCACTTGGTTCATTGGCCAAAGTATGGCAACGTGGGCGGAGACTTGGTCTACCAAGGCCAATACTATATTTGCGATATTGTCATGCGTTTTGTTCGAAATATTCGAAATATCTCAGCACGTGGCCGCCGAGCCGTCACAACAAAGAATTGCCATTTTCGAACTTATAATATCGTTCCGCCCGGAAGGACATTATAACTTCGTCTCGTTTGCATAATATTTTAATCAAGCTCTGGAATAATTTAAATTTTCTTGACGATCCGTACCTATCGTCGGGTTTCCCGTGACGGATTCGACGACAAATGATGATGCACTCGAATCGCCCCGACAAACGATTCGCCATGGACCGCTACAATTCAATCCGTGGATTAATTAAGACGTTCCTCACTAACAAGATTTGCTTGCTCACCTGTATCGTTTACGACCGGATCAAAACCATCGCGCCGATGATGGAACACCGCGTCTCGACCAGGTGGTCCACTCGCTTCGTCCAGCCGACTCGAAGATGTATTTTAGGATGGTGGGAGAACATTGGAACGAGTTTAGAATCCAACCATGGCAGTGACCTAAAAGCAAAAAGTATTCCCCTCCTCTGGATGAATGGGGACACGAGTCTTCGGCAGCGACGCCGATAACCACGAAAATATGAATGAACGCTTCCGAGAATTCGGACAATGGACACCGGGAGCCATGCCGTCTGGAGTATCGGACGTAACCACAAATTTGGAGTGGCACGCCACGTTCTTCCATATCCGAATAAATAATTTGTCATTGTGCGTTTTTTGCAATGCATTCGCAATGCTCTACGATTTGAATGCATAGTGGTATTTAACACTTGGCGCGTAGCTACATTAAGGCAAAACGATGTTTGAGGCCCCCAAAAGCCTTCAAAATTTGGGGGGCCTCGGGGGGTCTTTTATTGTATTGTACAGAAAGTTTTTTAAGAATATTTTTAACACTCGTAAATGATTTTTTCTGAGAGTAAGCACACTGAGAGTATACCTGAAAAAATTTTTTCGAGTTAGAGCGAGCTACTTTCCACTTTCTTAACTCAAAATTCCATGACCATTTTATTATATTTTTTTTAAGATATCCCATCCATCACTTCTATCCAATATCTTGACATTTTTTTAAAATTGATTATTCAAAAAATAAAAATAGTTCATTAACACATTACAGTCCGTGCACGCGTTTTCGCGGGCTAGCGAACTCCGGGGTTCAGTCCGTACACGCGTTTACGCGTGATAAATACAAGGCAAATATACTAAGAAAAAAAACTACCCAGGCATCAGATTATTTTTATTTTTTCATAGCAAAAGGGTGACTGACATATTGAATATCGTATAATATTCCCGATTTTTCGAAAAATTCATATGCTTCATAATATGGTCAATATTTTGGATTTTTTTTATCTGATAACGCTCTCGCAGCTCGTGTCACTCGTACATTTCACTCGCATTCAGCACATCGTATCGGATGCAAGCGAGAAAGAACATCGCGCGCATGACAACAGCAGCGACTATTGTTGTTTTTTTCGCAATTGCAGACAATAACGGAAAATGATTATTTATAATATGTATTCCTTAGACTTGTTTAAACAAATACAAAAAGTTTGCGATATGTAGGATTTATATTAAAAGAGTTATTCGAAAACTTGGGGTATCACATATACCCCATCCGCACAGCTAAGTTACAAATATACGCATCGAACCACCACCGTGACGTTAGCTTAGAAATATTTTACCAATCCACAGTTTTATGAAAAAATAACATACACACGTCCGAATCTATATAAACATTAGCAATACTATTTATTGACATAACAATCTACAGTCAATTCTTCTATAGCGCCGAAATATGCACAACGCCAAATATAAATTCGCCCTATAAAAGACTAGACATTACACACTATACATTCGCATATTTCAAATGACCTTGTTCTATTTTTAGCGCGTGTTATAATTGTGTTGTCAATCGAAGGGTTATTTGACCCTGAATATTAGGCATTTTGTAGAAAATAACACTCTAGAAGAGAGAGCACTATATAACGCTATATATCCAAACGCTATAGACAACCGCTCTATAGCAACAAACGTTATAGGAGAATACTGTATACAACTGTATTCTAAATTCTAATCTAAGTAATAATAATTTTATGTTTTTGAGGCCCCTTTAAAAAAAAAAAATTAAACTTTGGGGCCCAAATTTTTTTTTTTTTTCGATTCCATTAAAGACGATATATATTGGCTCTATGGTATTTAAATTATTTAAAAAAATGTAGGGCAATTAACACTTTTTATTCATTCCGTAGCATTGAGCTTATTATACTCGAGCTGTCGTAAGCGCTGTCGGGAGCCGCGTGTTTTAAAGCACAGAAAATACATAAAAGTTTGAGAATCGTCTATATTTAATTACGATTCACTATTACAAACTATTCCAATTAAGTGCACAGTATCTAGCATGTTGAATCGGATTGCATCACGTTGCGTTATCATCAGATGTCATATAATCGCGTTTGAACTTGTTCCCTTTGCTATTTAGCGATTTCCGGACCGATCCGGTGAAAGTTGGCATTGCCCAATTCGCCGGTCCCCACTTTCTGCTTTTTCATTGAATCAGTGATCTATTTTTGGGATACCCCCAGCGAACAGGTCCAAATAGAGGTGGGGAGGGGTCTTTTTCTTCAGTGCGTAAACTCCTGGGTCCCGTCCAGCCGCCTCCTGGTCGACAAGTAAAGACTTTTTTCTTTCCAACCCCAAAGCTGCGGTACGGAGAATCGCACTTTGATCCGGACATGGTGGGAATCGATTCTTCGGTAATAAAAGGTGGCGTTGCGAATTTTTTTAACGGGCAATCCCCTCGAAATGTTTCCCGTGCATACCGCACGCACATTCTATTCATAGCTTTTTTTTTGGGATCTGCGAAGGGTCAAATCACTCGAAATGTTATGCGCGTGCGTAATGCGCGTAAGTGGAAAATTGCGGATAACATCTATCAGCGTGTTGTGTCTACGGGTTTTGGCTCGGAACAAATACTTCGATAAACAAAATTTTATTTTCGGATTCCAAATACAATATTTCGAAAGCGTTGACCCCGTTCTTGTATCAATCGCCACTTTTCGCATCCTTTGTCAGCCCGGCGACAACCCTGAGTTTATTTGGGTCCAGCCAAAAGGAAGACGACGCCTTGGCATCCTCGACGCATCTCCGTCCGACTGCACAAACACGAAGCTTTCCGTCTAAACACTCGATTTGCATTTTCGATCCACTATCAATACGCATAATAACCGGATGCTGCTGAATTAACAACAAAAAAAAAATGACGATCATGGCAGAACAAACGCCGGCGATAATTTATGATCCATTCACGCGAGTTTCTCCGCGAGTGCAATTCAAAAATTTAAGGGTCGATAACTCGGCGATATTTTATTATTGTATTATCAGCCTCTTCTCGGTGCTCCTCTTGCTCGATCTCGGCCGAGCGTGACCGGAACGGTAATCAGCTGACTGTCTTCTCTTGGTCGTTGAACGAATTCCGTAAATGTTTAATACGTTTGATTCCCACATTTTCACAATGCGGCCCTGATCTGCACTGCTTACACTATAGCGTGAGATCGGCCGTGAATTATTTTCGAAGCAATCTCGTAAAAAAAATGACGTAAACATATCTGCTGGAAGTCTTCCGCGCTTCCGACCCGATTTATCCCCGGGATTGCCCCACATGGACATTTTAAAATTTATTCAACGGCGGGGGGTCGCATTTTCGTCGCAAAAAATCGCACACACTAAGACAATGGCCGCTACATCAATCTTGTGCGAACTACGCGCGATACAAACGAGATCCGGATGCGTGGGGAGATTGACCCTCGACCCCATCCCCGTTTTTCCGGCTTTCACTGCTACGATTCGGATATTCTCTGGATGGAATCCGCGGTGTGACCGGTTTGTCTCGGTAACCGACACCCACCTCGCGTTTTAAATCCGTTTGTCGTGAAATTGCTGCGTGATGCAGAGTCGTCCGTCTTCAGCGGCCGCGGATGAAACGAAACTATCCAATTATACGAGGGTCGTTTCAGAAATAATATACTGATACGAGCGTGCATAAATATGGACATCGTTTTAAATCCGGCTATTGCACCAGCGGCTGAAATACTTTTACAGCGCATCTAGAAAGAATTTGGAGTACGATGAAATGCTAAAAATAATATTTTATATCAAGTTGTTCGGAAAGTAATCCATTATTTAATTTTTTTTATTATACTTTTCGCTATACAAATCCTTTTTTTTATAATTAAGGATGAAATTGAGATACTCAAAATCAACAAACAACATTTTAGATACTGTATGCTATTTTTCTACGCAACCAAGGCCACAAAAGCTATTAATGAAGTTTATGGACGAGCGTCGACAGAAAGCAGATATCAATTTTGGTTTTGTTGATTCAAATCAGGGAATAGGAATATACAGGATCAGATCAAACTGTGTGAAACTGTGATCATACATATCGTTTTTCCATGATGGTCTGCAGAAGGCTTTGGTCAACGAATGATGTGTCCAAAGTAATCAATTTTACGCGTTTTGACGATATCCAGAAGCTTCTGCTCCTTGTGAAGATGTTGAAGGACGGTTCCATGGAATCTTCATCATTCGGTAGCACCTTATTTGTTCACTACCAGCAACATCCATGTCTCGCAACCATACAGTATTAATAACACCCAAATGTAATGTCGTATTTTATTAATGAAACTCAAAAACGCCTTCTTTTTGAATCTTCACCATTTTTTTCACGTATTTTTTAGTAGACGATCATGGCTTGGCTCGATAGTTCTTCGATACTGAGAGTCGGGTTTTTTTCAACATACTACTTCATTCACTTCACGGAAACGACCACTTTAAGCTTATTTTTCTAATCAATACTGACTGATTTAATTTTTTTGAACCATCTTTGACATTTCCTGATGTTTAATGCGTCTCCATAAACATCACAAATATTCTTTGTTGCTTCCGTTGCGTTTTTTTTTGGCGTGAAACTGAAACAGGTTCTTCCAAAGGACACGTTTCAATCAATATTAAGGGAACACATAAAAAAAACTCTAAGCAAAACCAAGATTAGAGACTTCTCAGTCAAAGGAAACTATGCTTTCCAAAAATGCGACATTACATTTGGGTCCATTTAATACAAACCACACAACATCGCAGAATTCGAAGTCGGATCTTCAAGAAGAGTCTGCGACACAATTGCTGAATAGATTCGTCGCGTAATGTTAAAGACCACGGGTCTAATAATTCCTTACTTATAACTAGAGATACGTGATTATCGCATTTTGCGATAAATGCGACATAGAAGCGATAGAAGCGATAAATGCGATATAATTGCGAAATTTTGAAAATTGCGAATAGATGCTAGATTTTCCATATATCGATTTTCTTGAAGAATGACCGTTATGAACTTCATATACCTATGGTCAACTCCTCTTGTCTATTGTCTATGATGCCATACATACTTAGGCTAGGGTACTAAGCTCTTGTGATATAAAAGTGTAGCAAAAAGGAAGAATTATGAGTTGTATAAGTTCATCGCTATCTAAAATCCAATGTAAATTTGTTAGCTATATATGCGATAAATTTATTAATTTAATTGATAAATTAGAAGCGACTTTCGCAATTCCTTCCCATTTATTGTGGGATGAAATTATGAGAATAAAAAATTCTCTCGGTTATAACATAGGTGGCATTTTGCCTATGGAAACCCATGTCTTAGCTGGAGAATTTTGAGGCCCCATAAAAATAATGGGGCCTTATATTTATGCGCCTTGTAGTAAATCCGTATAACCTTCAGATTAATTTTTATCTTGGTGCCCAATACATTTATTGAGTGAAAAAAAATATGGAAAATATACAGCCACCTAGTTTTTCCAAGAAGTGAATTGAAAATTTTCCAGAGAAGTGTATGTGTATGTACACGGCGCTCTATATTTTCCACGCCACTATGGACGCGGAGTGAAATGCTCCGATTTATTTATTTTTTCTCGGGGCTTTCGAAACCGAAAATTTAAAAAATGTGGTTATGCCGATTCCCACGCGTTTCGCAACGCGGGCAGTTCAACGATCCGCGCAGAACGGATCGGATCGACTTTGACTAATGATATGATTGTTTTCCGTGTTAATTTTACACTAATTACCACGGCTCTAATTCGAATTAAAATACGCAATAAAATCGAGACTTTTCCCACCTATCTCCCGAACGTTGACCTTGGGTGATATCAACAAAAAAATTGGTAATTTTGATGAGTACCGCTTTTCCCGGCGACAATGGACTCATAAAAATCAGGTGGCAAAACTGAGTGGTTCCCAAGCTTTCGCGCAATCTGCAACTGCTATCCGAGACGCGATATCGATAACGCAATCGACGCCAAGAGATGGATACATTATCGAAATGGATTTGCCATTTCTTTATTGAAAAGAATTAAAGATGATGGATGGTGTCGCATTCGGTTCGAATACGATTTGCCAGTCGGCGATGTCTCTGCGTCAAGGCAACATTTTCCCATTATTAAATGCGTTATTCATAAAGTAATAACGCAAATTTATTGTAGATATAATCAACATAACTGTATAACCGTTAAAATCTAGGATTATGGTAATAATTACATATTAAATATTAACACTGCGTTGTGATTCATTGTCATATTAATCGTCTGCTCAATTATAAAGATCTTAGGAGGAGCGCGCCGTCCATATTGCCATATTGTTCGGCGCACACAGGCGCCGGAAAATTGGGCTCCATAAAGTAAACATTTCAAAATTATAAATAATGATTTATTAAAATCATTTGATAAATAACCATTGGCCATAGTTCGTTTATTCAAGTAAAAATATAAGTAAAAAAAATATTGCTGCATTTTTTCGATTCTGTAACAAATTAAACCGCAAAAATCGATAGATTGTGTTTTTTGCTCAAAATTTCGTACAAAAAACAATAGCGATGATATCGCCGCATACCACAGTTTGAGAACGGCTAGATTCTGATCACTCCGGAAACCGGAGCGTAATTAATTGTACACGGAAAGTGATAATTTTCCACCCCTGCCATCGAATACATACCCGATCATTGCCGTTTCATTTCCTCTATCTGGCTCATAAATTGCCCGCTATCTGGCCCTTTTTATATATTTTTCCGAAAAATTTCACTATGCCATAGATAAGCGCAGGATTGTTAATTGCCCGGCGTCTATTTATACGCGAGTAACAATTCCCTGTGTTTCGAATTAACGACATAACTTTTTGGGCGACCGAACATGACTTAACGATATAATTTTTTTTTTATTCCCGCCACTCGGAATCGATGAAAGTTTCTTTAATAAATTGTACATGGGGCGATTGCTTATCTGAGGCCCTTTCCTCCCCCCATACTATGAAACCGAAATGGCCGAGAATAGTTTCTGCAAGTCAGCAAATATTTATACATTTTTTTTATTGAGAATTTTCCCTCTGATTTTTCCATTTATTTCTCTACCCCCTCATTATATATTTTTTTGGGCATATACGTGTCAACGCCTCGAAAATCGATGGAAATATCAAGCCTCGATACGCGAATTTAATTTTACCATCGATTGTGCTCCGCACAAACTCAGTGGAATTCAATCATTTCCATGTGCAAAATATTATATGAAGTCCATTTTATTTATTGCGCCAATAAAATTTATATAGGCCTTGAAATAATAGCTGGACATAAAACTTCAGGTGGCCGCTAGACAGAATTCAGAATTCTTCCCCGATCGCCATAAATAAAATTGCGTATAAAAACATCTAGATTGGGACACGTCTCGCTTTTCCCACGGCCTTGTAACAACAACAGTTTGGTACTCATCTTGTGGCGCCAAACTCCTACCATTTCCATCCCACCCTTCCACATTCGCCATATACAAACATCGCTGTAGTATTCGTAGTACTACACATCGCGGAGTTTTACGTGAAATTCTTGTGGAATGGCCAAGTCGTCGCATTCTTAAAAAAAAAATATTGACGCACGTCATGCGATCGACGTATTCCATTCTTAATATAATCGAGCCTAAATGAAAATCCGACACAATTTTGCAACGCACGCCACCGACACCCTCGTTCAGTGGGCGATGCACATTAATTATTTTACTGCAACTGCAATTACCGTACGTCACACGGCGCTGAACCCACTTCAGTTGCATGCCACCTGAAAATATGACCTAGCTTCACATCGTTCAACTAATAAAATCATCGACATTTAAAAATCTAATTTAATTTAGAACCATCTAATCAGATATATCAATATTTATTTTAATTTATTTAAAAAAGTATATGAAATGCGTATCGTGTGTGCGGTGCATTACGTCAAAACTCGCACGCACCGCCCGCAGCTTTCCAAATATTTATGCGACCATTTAAATTATTCGCTAATTACTCGAGAGCGCGTTCACGATTATTTTTTTTTCATTGATGAAAAAAGGTCGTCGATCGCTTAATTCCTCACGTGGACAAATGCATTAGTCCTCGGGGTATCGGGAGCTGCTCGCATGACGAGCCCTCTAATTGTCGCGCTATCTCCGTGTCTATCCAATTACATGCACACTCTCCTCATTAAATCCGATCGGACTGATATCAAATCGCAGTGTGGAATAACTAATTAGTGACCGGAGCCATCACTCTGGTGACCGGTGAAAAAAAAAACCGGAGAAATGTGTCCAAGCATCGGGTGATAAGATATTATAATCAGCAGAGCGTATATCTCATAAAGATATTCCACTGCATTCATTTGCATCTATGAAACTTAATAAAAAATACATTTCAGGCCTTTAGATACTTTCGTGGTCTCCTCAATGTTGTCAAAACGTTGTGCGTATATTTCACTTAATTTGACATATCGATTTATCATATATAAGTGCCCTACTTTCCATTACTACATATTTATAAATAATCTACATTTTCCTTGAAAAGCCACCCCATTTTCATATCCATCAATTAATCATCCTCGATAATTAATTGCTTTGCGGCATTGACCCGCACTCGCGCGTTATCGATTTTATTTAAATTAATATTATTCGCGCGTTTGAGAAACTTTGCTCTATCGCGGCGATCTATCGTTAAGCGCGCCGCACACTATCGTCATTTTTTTCGCGAGATCAAATCTCTGATATTGTCAAGCGTTACGTGCAATATTGCAATATTTCCCGGTGCATGCCCGTATTTCGCCGTGTTATCCGACGCTAGCTCGTTACTGCACGCGTGCCACTCGGTCGAGCGCCCCTGACGGCAATTAAATGCAATAAGCACTCGCCTCTTTTGATTAACTACCGCTGAACTATTAATTATACGAACAATTGAATCGACTTTTGAGGCTTCGGCTACTTGATTTTGGAATCGCATTCATTATTTGAATACACGGATTTCGCAAAGATTAACTAGATTTAATAAAAAACAGTTAGCGTTCTTGCATTCATATTTTTTTGTAACAATGCTCGGTTCACGTGCACTCGGACAACGCCGCGGTTTCATCTTACAAAACCGGAAAGCTTGCAACCGGAAAATTTACGAGCATATATCACTTTACAATACTAAACCACCGTCAAAAACGTTTAAAGATCCGTATAACCGTCGAATGCTTGCAATAAAATATGCAATACCATTACATCCGCGCGGCAAGAGTATCGGGCTGCTGTGTGCAGAACTTCAATTACCCCCCCCCCCTGCACGTCTGGTGTGCTTAAATAATAAACTGCGGGATGATTTTAAGAAATGTAAATTAATTTGAATAAATTATTATTTTCCTTTGGCGCCTGTGTGCGCCGCACAATCTGCAAGCGCACAGCAACGCATATAAGCGTCATTGGCAATTACAAATCCGCATTTCCTTCGCAAGATTAATGGATTAACACCGCGTTGTTACACATAAAACGCTTTGTTACCACGAATTATCTCGTTCGATCACGTAAAAATGTTAATAAGACGTTTCTCTTCTGGCCCATAAATTATTCGTTACACTACTAGCCCGAATTGTAATCTGACCAATGTAAAAACCGGTGATATCGCGGCTGTGTGTGTGTATTTACCGTGGAAATCAGAGTTATATATATATAAATTTTGTGGTTCAGTAACCTGTTTACGTGAAACTGTGAAATCTATCCAATTATTTGTATTAAATCGTCAATGTTTGTATAAGATCGGAAAATCATTTGAAGTCCAATCTATTGATGTGTGCTTTTCCGATGTAATATATTTTGTAAAATTAAATAAACTGTAATAAAATCGTTTATCGCCAGAAATTTCGCAAGAATTTGGCAATTTATCTGAAATTATTGAATAGTTATGCGAGTTCGTATAAAGCATAAAATTAAACCGTCAAAATAAAAAAAACAGATTTTGCACCACGGAACCATTATGCCCTAAGAAGGTAAACCCTAAACTGTTGACCGATAAATAGTATAGTCTCGATATTTTCGCTCGTCTTCCTTCTTTCTAGAGGAATAAAATTCGATACCAAGTGGTAGAAGATACACGTCCAATGCAAGCAATTGCAAAGAGAGGGAAAACTCTTTACAAAAAACTGCATACCAAGACGGCTTGGCGCTCGGCGCTATGGAAAGTCTGATAAAGTCTATACGCTCAGCTATTGAGTGTCTCGTTGCTAAAAAATGATGGTGAAGATGAAAAAACAGCTTCGCGCATCGTAAATACATTTTAATAAATTATTATTTTATATATTTAAATTTTACCCTCTGTGTGCGCCGCACAATCTGACCAAATGGACGGCGCTCAAGTTAAATGATTAAAAAAAAATAATGACGGAAAAACAGTTCAATCTAGATTATTTTCAGCCAATTTCATATGAAGAAAATCATCTGGAAGAAAACCAATATATACTTCATAATTACCAAAAGACGTTTTGAGTCCAAATCTAAGCAACGAAGTCTATCCAACTTCACGGAGATAATGCTTCATAGTGCCATGTCAACAAGAGATTACAATCATCGTCTTATATTACAATATAAACGAGTTTCCCATTCTAGATTAATTCGACATGGTTTCAGCTAGTATGGAAGCAGTTTTCTTAGTTTTATACTTAGATACATTGGCACCTGTGTGCAGAACTGCAGATTTTAATAAATTATTATTTAATATTTTAAATGTTTACCCTATTGGCACTTGTGTGCCCCGCACAATCTGATCAAATGGACGGTGCCCCAAATCACATGCAGTATTAACAGAAAGAGTAGTCATCAACCGTTTGCTCGCATTGTAACTATTTTACTTAAGGAGTGCGACTTCTGAATAATTATCCCACGAGGATCGCTCTCTTCCGTTACTCGGTCATCCTACCCCCAGTCTTCCCGTTACCTTATGCTTTCTTCGGCTCTAACTGTAGTGCGTAACGCATTGCTATCGCTTCCTCCTCTCACTTCCTACACTTCTTCCTCCGCTTTTTCATTCGGAAGTAAGCCGGAGCGTTACAACGACCGCGGGCGTTTGTTAACCTCTTCGCCGCGGTCGCTGATTACATAATTACCCCCTCGGCATCTGAATAAATTAAACACTCCGCTGAGCTTCTTTGGCCGAGACAAACTCATTGTATGAATATTCCGGGTTCCGTTTCTTTCCGAACTTATTTCACGTACGCATCTGTTTGTGGTAATCCGTAATTGTTTACGTAATTAATCACACAATGTTTTGTAAGCTACAATGAACTCGTTTTAATTGACGGAGGAGATGGAGATGCCTCCTGGGAATTGGAGCAACGCCGATTAATCAAATAATAAAAAAAAATACCTTACTACCGTTTTACAATCCGTGAAATGATACCGTGCAATTTGTCACTAGAGATCCTGCACTAAGTGCATGTGCAATCAGCTTATCGCAATTAATTCCACGATAATAATACAGTACTCGGATATTGTAAAACAAGTTTTTCTCTTTATTTTTCATAGAATATTAGTCTTGTATTACATGTAATAGAATTATTCCCTATTTTAAAAGCATTTCGGGGACCAATGGCCCTAGAGGCCCCAAGCGCAATCAAATTTTGAGGCCCCTCTAAATATTTTCACTACTCCTACACCCTAAAATGTGCATTCTACTCGCAATTTAATATAATAAAATGAAGAAAATATTTAAATATTCTTGATTAGATTAATGGAGAACCGTGGTTCACAAATATTTATATTTTTTGTAAAAAAATTAGAGGCCCCTGAAGGCTTAGGGCCACTGGTGAGCTGTATAGCGATGCATTGCATCGTTTTGTCTTAAGGTCTGCGGAACAGTCAGTTGCGAACAAAATTTGAGCTATGAGGCCCCCTTAATTTATGAGGCCCCATTGGAAATCCGCCAGTCTGGGATGCAATATTCGGTATGGTGTTTAGCTGTTTCTGTAATACTGACTTTATCTCTTTAATGTTGGTAAAACATGTTTAGGAATAGAAAAAAAGCTTCTTTTAGTAGAACGATAGATCGAGGTATTTTTTCTGTATTTCAATTTCTTGGTCTTACAAAATAAATTTCCAGTATTGAGCCGTTGGCTCACGCCAACCTCCACGTCCGGCCGGAAGGCCCGACACATTTTTTTTTTCCAGGGAAATTTTCCCGGCGTCGATAAAGCTTTGATTTATTCGTGGTTGACGACCGTGAAAGCTCCCGAATATTTTCTTATAATAATATGATGTATACGAAATGTTCGTGCACAATAAAAATGCTTGATTGATGTTTAGCGGCAATAAAACGGGCAGCGGAATTTTAAAAACACATATTTTCGCTTCGCGGATTTATCTGGTCGCCGTGGCAACGGACGCCCGTCGCGAAAATTTGCCGCGGTGAAATTTTCTCTTGTCCGCGCGCAGTTTTCCAGCTAGTCAAAACATGAACCCCTGCTGTCGATGATTGTCCGTCTCATTACCGCGATTGAGGCCGATAATCATATTTGCGGTTAGAGAAATGGCTCATTTTTTGAATTGGAGCTTCGGCATTGGTCACGCCCATTCGTACGTCTTGTCCAATCACCGGCGACGGGAACGGACACGCCCACTCAAAATCTTGCGTTTTTGATTATTTTTGTGTTAATTTTATCAATTTTTATTATTGCAGATGAGCGGCAAGAGATCCAGGAGTTTTAAATGCGCCGTCCACCACAGGGACAGGGAGGTGTGCTCCGAGAACGACTTCCATTTGCTCCAGAGAGATCCACCATTCTTTACAAGGTAAATTACAAAACCATTATCTCAAAAAATCGTACACATTCACGTTTTCACATCCTTTATTAACAAATTGTATTTATAAACAAATAAAATTCAAATTTTACAGATTTTTTTGAGATTTTACATCACAAAAAAAAATTTTGGGATTATTTTTATGGTAAAAAATTTCTTTTATGATAACAAAATTCTATTTTTATTCAATTTTCTTTTATACGATTTTCATTTTACACGGTTTTGAAATAACACGCTTAAAAAAAACTAAATTATTACGTTTTTACACTGATTTATTTAAACAAAATCACAAAATATATCAAACCGTTGATTTTATTCAATGATGCCTAATTTTTGGTGTATGCGTTTGCAATCAATCAATTGATTTAGTTGACGAAAGTTTACTTTGGTATCCCATACAACACGCACGAATTATTATTTTAAAATTTAATTGTAGTATTTGTTCTTTTTAGCGGACCGTGCTATTTCGAAATCGTGTAAAAAAATACCTCGTAAGGAAGAATGTTAAGTGTACTATGAATGTAATTAATTTTCATTAAAAAATATAGTTTTTTGAGAGATAATATGACTCTTGTTTCTCAGGAAAATATATTTATACAAATTATGAAATCTGTATCAATCAAAACTCGTTCAATTTTTATTTATTTGTCAAAACGTCAATATGGCCAGATTGTGCGGCCCACACAGGTGCCGGAATATTAGGTGCGCTGTGAGGCCCAAAGAGGAGAATTTTTTTTTTATAAAATATTTCTTATTGTATAGTTCTGCACACATTCCCAAATTCTGCACACATGTGCCGTACACTGTCCGAATTGTTCCGAATCATTGAATGAGATTTAATAGCTTTCTTACATTCTAAATGTATCTCATAATAACTATTAGTATGACCTCTTTGTTGCTGATTTTCGTATTAAATCAAACGAGCGTGTAGGAAAGAATCTGTGATCGTTTAACATTATTTTATTGCTTTCAGACTTTTAAATGAATAGTTACATTTTTCATGAAAACCCTTTATTCGCCTCTCGCAAATTGGCCATTATAGTTCCCCCGAGTCTGCATAAGAATTATTATCGTTTCAATGTCTAGACACTGAAAAACACGAACATAATTCTTCAAAGACGTACGATTCGACGAAAACTGGCGACGAAACGTAACGTCTTTGACGTTTGATCTCGTACCAGAGGTATCGATCGCAGCGATATCACTATTTTTGTCAACGCATAAATTTCATATTCCGTCTGGCTATATGCGTTTCGTTCTTTTTCGAGGCGCCACCGCCTGAAAAAAGAGTTTTCTGGCACAGGACCACACCTCCATCAGGGCCGCTCCTCTACGCTACTCTCTCTAGAATCCCGATTCGCACTTTCTCCTGCTCTCTCCCCCCTCGTCTAGACGCCCTCCCCGTCGCCTGCCATTCCTGTGGCAAAAGTGCCGTCGCCAAAAATACATTCACGACCGCCGATGCAATTCTGATAGATTTTTGCACAGGCATGACCCACTAGCAGTAGCGCGCCGACAGTATTCTGTGTGCAGAATTTCAATTACATTTTTTTTTCATTAACACCCTTGTGTGTCTGGCCGATTTTAAGAAATGTAAATAAATTAATTGCTCTGTTATAAGAAATTATAAAATCTCATACAACAGATCAACAAAATTGGCGATATTTTACATAGAAAATATCAACATAATTAGCCAAATGGTTGAGCAGAGTAATAGCTTTGGTTACCGGAGAGCTTCCGAGAGCAACTGTCCTCACATTTGTCGGAAGAAAAAGCACAGGCGAACTTTGTTGCCCATAGGGGCAACTCGCACTGTACAGAGAGGTTATGTACTGTGCCAAGCAACAGCTTGAAGACGTGCTTTGCCAAGTATCAGAAGGACCCAAATGTAATGTCGTATTTTTTTAATGAAACTTATATTTCTAATCATTTATTATGAAAATTTTCTCTTAAATAATACTCCAATGAGCGAAAAGGCTGATAATCGGATGGAGCCAGGTCTGGAGAATAAGCTGGATGCAATAAATCTGTCAAACCTAATGTTGCGACTCTTCATCCTCCTTCAGTAACTCACAGATACCGCGCCTCATGTGCTTGTTTCTCTCAGTCAACTCATGGGGGACCCAAATACCTCCTCTTTGAATCATTCCCATTTTTTTCAGGTATCTTTGAGTTGACGACCATGAAGTACCGGCTTGTCTCGATAATTCTTTGATACTATGAATCGGATTTGTTTCAACCTCTTGTTTCAGGGCTGCTTCATCCACATCACGAAAACGTCCACTTTAGTCTCATTTTTCAAATCAATATTGCCTGATTTAAATTTTTTGAACCATCTTTGACATTTCCTGATTTTTAATGCGTCTCCATAAACATTGCAAATAATTCCCTTGCGTTTTTCTGTCACGTCTCATATTAAAGGGATATCACGGCAATATTAACGTAAAAAAAATTCTAGCCAAAACGAAGATTGGAAACTTCTCACGACACAGAAAATATTCAAACCCGTCTTTCTCAGTTAAAGGACTGAAGAAAACTAATCTGAAACTATTCTTTCCAAAATAGCGACATTATATTTGGGTCCATATAATATATTGACCTCCTTTTCTCGAGAGTTACATACCCCAGGCAACCCAGAATCAATTCACTGAAGTATAAGCTCAGGTAAAATCCAATTGTACAGATATTTTAAGAATTTCTTCTGGATTTTCTCTGGCCTGAGGATATTCGAAGCGTCATATGGATAGATCCTGATTCAAGTAAACTCCGAACCAATGTATCGTATAGCAACCTTATTTCTCAAGACAAAGCCTAACATTTTTTAAGCTCTATTACATACCTCGTATACATATGAATTGAATCTAAATTTAGAGTCGAACAGAATTCCCAGGTCTTAGATTAGAAATTCTTTAGATCTCGAAAATGTCATTTCCTGACATTTTCCAACATGATTAGCTGCAGCGATTGAAGAAACTGATTTAAATAGTTTTAAAAAAATACAAGAAAGGACATGCTGTATGTCGTTAATAAATAAAATGAATAATAATGGTCCCTAGTTTTGGCTAGTTAGCTTTGGAATACTTTCCGGCGCCTGTGTGCGCCGCACAATCTGGCCATATGGACGGCGCCGATTACGCCAGACCAGCTGTAGTGCAGACCCTGGACTGTCATCGTCTCATCATCGTACCACGCAGACATATATTTTTTCCGGTCGCGTGTTGACATAATCAATTTATCAAGCGGTTGATGCCATTCGACAAACCCCAAATTTTGTACGATCGCTTTAATGTGTCCAGGAGTAAGTCACGAAGGGCCGAAGCTAATCCGAACGTATAATAAATATTCATTTCTGGAATTCGTAAACGGGCGATGGCATTCCGCTCGACATGTTTATCGATCCGCCATTTGTTGAAATAAATAAATGACATTTTGTTATATTTCTGTTTCAGGATGGTGCAAATGGTTGCTATAGAGATGCTTCCGGAGGAGCGGGACCGAAAGTACTACGCGGACAACTACACGTGTTGTCCTCCGCCTTTGTTTATTATATTTATAACATTAATAGAGGTGAGTGCTCGAATCTCTTCGGCGTGTTTAACAACCCTCGCCACATGACACAATATTTACATCCACTCTCGGGGGTTGATCGTGGCCGGGTTGCGTCCTATCCGTCAACGTCTCTCTTATCTAAATGGGGTGCAAAACTTCTCCATGCACTTGACTTCCGTTCGCACTGTATATCCGCATATTTTTGCTTCGAATTGCGTCGTAAATTCGGCCCTGTTTCAATTTTCCGAATCGCTGCCCTGTCAATTTAGCGCCGTTGGCAATTTGTCTAGTCGAGTATGGGATTGCGGACCCACTGTACCACTGTGCATGCAATTAAGCGCATGCAGTACTGGGAGATGGTTCAGTGGTTCGGAACATGTGCGAGCAAATTATATCCAAGTGCATTAGACTAATCAGAAATGGGATAACAGGTTTTAAAAAAAAATAATCTCTTTTATGCGGAAAATATGAAAAATAAACTACATAATAAAAGTATATTTTAAAAAAATTTCCCTCGACTTTCGTACATAATTGTGAAAATATATACGAATGTCCGAAAGTAGAGGGATGCATAAAAAACCGCACGAAATTAAAAGAGAACAAATCTTTAAATATTAACGCAATAACCCAGCTATTTTTATTTGGCTAGGAGAATATTCTCCATCTACAATAATTTTGAACAATACATCTGCCAACACTCTGATTAATTACTAATCTTTTTTTAATTTAGTCTTCTCATGAAATCATCATGCGAACTAGAATCCTTTGCTTGAATAGTTTTGAAATGTGCGAAAGTCGAGGGCAGTCTGTATTCAGTGTTCAAAATTACGATCTATAAAAAGCAGGGCTCTCAAACCTTTATTTTTCGCTCCGGTTCAATTAAAAAAGATATATAGATTCGGAAAAATTATCGCTTTTTTTCGGTTTTCGGTTCAGCTTCAAGTGACTAATTTTAATTGTTAATTTAAGCAAACTAGCATTAGTTGATACCGCAATATAAATAATAATAATAATTATTAATTAACGTAACAGAAATAAATCGATTTTTTTTCCGGTTAAGTTCCGGTTTTCGTTTCTCTTAAATTTACGGTTTTTTCTTTTTAAAAATCATCTGTAAAGAGTTTAGTAATTATTCTAGTACTCATTATATTTCAGATGATTGATTTTCATTAATATAATTCAGTCAGCCCTTCTATAATGAATAATTTGGGATTACGTATTAGAAGTCAGGCATCCATTCACAATTTGGGGAAAGGACATTTATTTTATTATGTAAATTGAATGTAATCAATACGTCGATCATTTACCCATTCGCATATTTTAAATGACCTTGTTCAATGTCACGTGTTATTTTTTATTGTCAACCAAACGGAATTGGCCCTATTTTTTATTTCGCGCGACAACGCATTACAGCCAGCTCAGCCCTCCTATAACGATTAATAGTAAGCGTTATAGGAGGGCTTACTGTACATATTTATGAAATACGTAATTCGTCTTGATTTAATTACGGGTGTTATACTTTATTGTCAACGAAAGAAATATGTAAATTTGACCCTGAAAATGTACGTTCTATAGAAGGGACTCGTTATAGAAACCCGCGGTATAACAACATGTTTAATGCATATGAAAGTGTATCATATTTAAATAGTTCTTAACCCTTTGACTGCTGAACGACGATATATCGTCTTTTTTGTATTAGCATTTTTTTTTACGTACGAGTTCAAACGTTTATCGATCCCTGGTGTAGACTATCGATATAAAATTGCAATACGTGCACTTTCATTCGACGGTGTGCGTCATTTTTTGTCACCCCTGTCAGGGGTCGGTTTCTCGCAGCCATGTGGTTTCTAATGACTAATGTCACGTGGACTTATGGACTTTTGCGCGCCGCACTGCCCTTCATCCCCATAAATAATGCGGATTCTGCGACCCACAAACTTAGTCATCCGGCCCGAGCCCTCCATCAGGAGTCTTGCTGGTCGTAAATTACATCCCCTCCCTCCTCGGCGGCATTAGAGTCTCTGCAATATTTATACACGCGAGTGCAGTGCCATTCAATTTCCAGGGCTTTCGCCCTCGGATCGGGATAAGCGAATAACCCGGCAATAAAACGAAACTCATCTAGATGCGGATACGCTGGTTGGTATCTTCAGTATCTTCTATGCGGCGTATTTGTGTTACCGTGTTTCTATTTACGCTTTCTAATGTTTTATTTTTCCATTGCTTATTTATTTCAAGTAGCACGTGCTTAGCTCTCAGCATGATGTTTACTGTTCCCGTGCCCACATATGACATCTCGTCTATTTATACATATGCATCGGAAATGAGTGCCCAAAAAAATACACTCAGTCATATTTTTGGCATAATCAGTGGCGGGCCGACAGTGTCCGGCGAAACTTATATTAAAACTAATATTTGTCAAATCTTGGCGCCCAATGTTGCGGCGCCTGTGTGCGCCGCACAATCTGGCCATATGGACGGCGCGCCCCTGAGGATAATCAGGTATAAATTACGCGCTGGACATTGGATATTATCGAATTGTGACAGTAAGGCTTCGGCTCTTCCTTCCTGTCCTACCGGAAGTCCACGAATTTCAATCGTATTAAGTTCAAACGATTCACTTTTTATTGTATAATAAATGACAGTATGATTAACGCGTCCGCTTATTCACTGACCATAGACAGGATCTAATGCCCTTCTTACCGCAAGGAAGCCATACCGAGAACAAAGGTCAAGACGCCGACAACTGCCTCGAGTTCCGCGAAGATTTTCTGGTCATCAATCCGCGGATTACGTGGCTTTTCCTCGATCAACTGCGACACTAATCCTGCGGTGACTGGCCCGTCCACGGCCGCTATAAAAATAGTTATGCACTTTTTTTTTGTGCGGGCGAAAGATGATATCAGCCGAAAGCACGTGGGTTAATGTGCGGGGGGTGTCTGGCCTGGGGGAAATGTAATAGGAAATGTATGTAATTTTAAAAATATTGCGCACCGGGAATGGAATGGGATGAAAAAAACGGCCCGACGAATGCACTGCGGGTCTAAGTCGAAACATGTGTTTTTGGGGGGGTTGGAAAGCGAACGTGAGTGTATTAGAACTCATTTCGCGAATATTGCCCACGAATTTTTATTTTTATTATCATATTTATACGTTTTTTACAAACTCCGCACGTATACCGAAAAAAAGAAACAAAAAAGAATTAAAAATCTTTCTAGTTCAGTAAAAGATCTTTATAGTATTAACTTCATAGGCTAATGGGCATATTTTCATTTTTCTGTACTGTTAATATATTTTTAAAACAGGATTATCAGAAAAAGGGAATAAATTTTTCCTTCAAACTACCAAATCTATGCATTCCATAATTTATTCGACTAAAAATATCTAATAATTCTTTTAATTAAAATTTTCAATCCATTGCAGTAATATTTTGTTTTCTCATACATTTTTTTGAACATACGGTGAAACTCCATTATTACATTTTTTTAAGGGACTGATAAAAAAAAACGTAATTAGAGGGAAAACGTAGTTTCTGGGTTAGTTACATTTTGGTTTACAGATCTTAAGTAAGTTTGGTCTTGTCTTTGGACATTTTTTTTTTAAACAAACAAGAGTTTTCTAAATAAAGCTGATATTCTTTCAAAGATCTTTTTTAAATAGCATAAATTCCGTAGTCTTTCAGAAGAACTTCTTTGATATTTTTTTGTCTTTAGTTTACGTCTTCAGTTTGTTCATAGATCTTCATCTTTATGTCCTCACTTACGCACATAACGATAGTATTTTTATTTTACTAAAGAAGCATGGGTTTATTAAATGCGTAAAAAGCATGTATCGCTATCGTAAATAAGCCGTTGTCACGCCGGCGTGACCATAACAGTTGAATTTACCGTGCGTTAATCCCACTGTTAATCAGTGGCAGATTAAATCATGCGGGGGCATCAAGCTATAAAAAAATTGAGGCCCCAAAATCAAATTAAAAAGAAACGTTTTTAACACCACGGTGGCCGCTGATGCATATGTTGCATCATCACGGGTTCGATCATTGATGACCGCATGATGCATATGCTGCATCATCACGGGTTCGATCATTGATGGCCGGCAATGCAGCATACGCATCATACGGCAATGCAGCATACGCAGGGGTTAGTTTTTATATAGAACTTTTCAACAGTACTTTTTATTTATCAATTACAAAGGTAAATCGGCGGTCCCTAGTGCAAGTTTTCGGTAATGTGAGCGGCCACCATAGTGTTAAGAAAACACCTATTATATTGAATTAGTAAAAAAATACATTTTTACATAGATTTCTTAATCTAGCTTTTTTTTATTTAATTTAATTACAGTCGTAATTAATTATAATTACGTATATTATTGTATCTGTGTATATTAAAACGTCAAAAAATGAGGTTATCATAAAAAAATGGGCAATAAAATGTATGCCGACTTGACCCAAAAGCCTTATTAATTTAAAATTCAGAGTTATTTGAACAGCAAAATATAATTATTCGATATATTTAATAAGGCATATTAAACCTCGGGGCCTTATTTGAGGCCCCTTGATATTCCGGGGGGCCTCGCTTTGCATCGTTATATAAATCAATTGTTTTTCAGATCTATCTTCGATATATCGTTCTTCAGCATTTCACATCCTGTCTCGACTTATTGACATATGCTTTATTTAATTGTAATAATTTGGGTATCGCTGATTTAATATTTCCTTCCCCCTCAGTATGTGCGATACGTATCTTTTTCTTAATAGGCAGACACATTTAGACATCGCAATTATGTTTTGCTCGCAATTTGTCTCAGGTTTTGCTTCCAGACATCTGCTTCCGGATGGGCACGCGTGTATATTTGGATGCGCGGGGAAACCGAACCCTGTCCAAATCGTTCCATTCCAATATAAAGAATTTACACGGAATCCGTTGTTTCGGATCGTTTTGATTGTCGCCGAGAAGAAAAATTCGATGCTATTTCGAATGCCGTGAAACGGAAGCGATCCGACGAACACGACTTTGTTCTAATGAAGTGCAGGCCGCTTCCTGCCGCCAGGACCACACAATCTTCGGCCAAATAACTTGTTGATTCTCTTGAAACACAATGTAAATATTTGATATTAACGACGTCGTAGAGGTCTGTTCGCCATTACATGCGAGTGCATGTTCAGCGCGATTAGACGGACGTTTCAGACATGCGATGCCGCGTATATGGCGGCATGACATGAAACACTTTTTTTTTCTTTTCTCCAAATGAAATAATAACGTTAAAATATTGCATGGGGTCGCATTAGCATGCGACAATCGAATTTATTAACCGGAAAGCAATCAATTCAAAACGTATTGTTTTTTATTTCAAATTTCGCGCCAGAGCAACTCTCGTCCGATGTTGTTTTTAAATCCGTCAAATATTCAAATTCATGCACGGGCATCGTATTAGCATAAATGTACACGTGCATGTCGATAAAAAAAATAATTTATTATTCCGCGTGATCATAATAATTATCAAACGGGGAGGGTTGCGATTTTTTTACAATGGCAACACCGTACGTAACGCTGTAACAAAACGCGGCATGACAATGCCGACATGAAAATAAATATTTTCGAACAATTTCCGGTCACAGAGAGTGATTAACATAACTGTAGCCATCTAATTTAGGATTAGTGTACATGGATATACGCAGTGCTCGTTTAAATCACTTCTCATTCTACACGGACGATAAAAAAAATAACTATTTTTACGCGGGTTTTCGAAAAACACGTCTGATTTTGATTACAGAAACATCTAATCGACCAGTACGACTTATTAAAAAATATATTTCAATAAATATATATATACTTTTTTACGCGGTTTTGAAATAACACGGTCCACTAAAAAGAACAAATAGTGTATTTTTACACGATTTTTTGTAATAATTGTTCATTGTTACAATAGCGAATGATCAAGTGGTAAAAAAATGTAAACAAAATAACGAAATGTTCACACTTATGATCGCGAGCTAGAACGAACTTTAAAATTCCAACGGGTTCTACAGATTTGTAAGGCAGGATGTCAAAAATATCCTAATAATAAGTAATTCAATAACACAAGACAGTAATAACAAACAAAAATTCTAAAACGTTAGACCGCAATATTATTTAAAATAACACGGTTTTTTTTAATTTAATAACTGTACTCAGTTTCGTACAAGAACGTATCTATCATACTGTTTTTACGCGATTTTTTGATACCGATCTTTAAAAATAATGCTAAATAATAAAATTCTATATATAGAATAATATTTTTATAGTATTTGCGCATAATTTTTTTCAATATAACCTATCTATCATTTTTGTATGTGTTCTAATGCTACGATTAACGCGGTATTTTACGCAACATATTTAATTATTTTATTTTAATTTAAAGAACCAATTTTATATAAATATACTTTTATAAACGGTTTTCAGTCGAACGCATTTAGCATGTAAAAAAAGAGTTGAGCGTATATACAAATATTATTTGCACGATTTTGTAAATCACTACCCCAAAAAACGAATTAATTACTTAAATAATGCATATATTTCTAAAAAAAAAAACATTTTTGCACGAATTTTAAATAACACGGTTCAAATTGATCAACCATTATATATTATCGAACGTTTTTATACGATTTTTTGATTTTATTAATATTACAATTCAATCTGAGCTGATTTATATTTTTCAGAAAATATCTTCTATTTTTGTATGAGTCATGTGTCTCGTTTTACGCGATTTTTGTTAATTAATCCTTAATAACATTGCTGAATAATGAAATTCTGTATATAGAGTAATGTTTTCAAAATCAAACAGCTACAAATTCAATTTGAATAATCTACATATCAATAATTTTTATTTGTCAACTGTATCTTTTTTACACGGTAGCGTTATATCATACTGTTTTTACGCGATTTTTTTTATACAGATTCTTAAAAACTTGAGCATATTTTTTTTATGTGGTCTATGCTACGATTAACACGGTATTTTACGCAACATATTTAATTAACAACCCAATTAATTAAAAAAAACATTTTTACGCGAATTTTAAATAACACGGTTTAAGTTGATCATACTTTCAGAATATCAGTGTGACAAGTTTTAATGGTATTTGCGCATATTTTTATTCAAAATAACCTATCTGCCATTTTTATATGTGCTTCATGCTTCGATTAGCACGGTATTTTGCGCAACACATGATATTTAATTATTTCTTTTATCTGATCATATTTTTTTCCCTGAAACATATTGTTTTAAATTGCCGTTGAAATCGGAATGGGACCTAAAAATTAGTTACCGTCCCGAATCGTAATGAAAGTTATTTGTTATGGCAATGGCGTGATGTTGTTGAGTTTAGACCGCTCGAAAACTTTTTAAATATCATAGGTGTTAATTGGCGGCAACATTTCACCTTCGGAGGGCTTCTAGCCTGGATTTTATTTCAAGGGACTTTGGCGAGACGTTGATGGATCATCGTCCAAATTGCTCGATTCCTCGTCGCCATTATGTCGAACGGGCGCCCTATCGATAATTTAGATCTCATGGAATGTACGCGTCAACTTCTAGATAAAGCGACGCGATTGCCGGCGAGATTTATTGCCAGTATTACGTTGATATTTGGCGACAATCGACACAGACTTCGGCCATAATCCGGTCAAACACTTGACCGGGGACGTATCGACGAATTAGGGGAGGGCGTCGAAGGGGTTAACGAACCCCCACCGCATGAATTATTAATCTTGACGGTCGTAGACTTCCAAAAGAGGGGCTCGCGTGCCTCGCCGTCCATATAGCTTCATAAAAATTGAACGTAAAACGGCCTGCAACGAAATATGTACACTCGGAGCGCTATTCTCGAATGCACCCCAATGAAAAATTCATGGGCTTAATGTATTCCCAATTAGAGGGCGACAATGTTGAATCTATCGTGCAATTTATTAGACGGATAATTTGAGGCCTCAAGTCGAACGAACAACAAAAAAAAAATGAGCCTAGATTAGAGAGATCCCGGAATCGCTCGCATGCAAGTCACTATCTAAATAGCCCATCCCACCCGATAAGAACATTCCGTTCCATAATTAATGGATCCAGGTAAAATTCAGACAATACCAAATGTGATACATGTACGAATGTTGATTCTGACAGTTGGAGTTGTTTCGATAAGATTTACTATTTTTTTTGCACGGATCGATGCCGTCCTAGATTCTCGCGTAACTGGGACGCGGTTCCCAAAACCATTTTTTTTTTTTTGAAAAAAATAAGGTCATACGATTTGGAAAGTTAGCATAGAAAATGTTCCCGGTATCTGGCGCAGTGTTACTTCCTGGCGGATCGCGTGTCCACAGCCCTAATGTATTCCGAGTGGCCATGCAAATTGAACAATGCGGCTTTTGTATTTAATTTATTAGTTTGCTGCACCCGCGACCTTTGCCGGCTCTCAATGGGTTAATTGCATTTTTTTTAATCCGTGATTTTGTATTGTTGCAGCTTGGATTCTTCACCTACTACACAGTGACGACAGGACAGGCCGCACTTGCCGGCCCTGTGCCGATAGACTCCATATTCATATATAGACCTGATAAGAAAGCAGAAGTATGGAGATTCTTCACGTACATGTTCCTACACGCGGGGTGAGTCTATCTTTAACATTTATCTTCTTTTTATTCTTGCGGATCGTGCTTCTTAGTCCAGCTGTAACTTACTTCATTCTTTGTTGTGCTACCTTTTGAACCCAGGGTGAAGCTGTGTTAGACCGATCCGACACAGTTGCATCCCTTGCACATCCAATTGCTTAAGAACATGAAGAAGAGAGAGGGAAAGTAGCCTTGCACAACTCTCCGAAGTGTGCTTTAAGGCATTAGGGCAGCATTGAGTAAGTCATGACTCGCAACGTCCAAGTAAGGACAAGACCACAGAGCGTGACTATAATCCTGACAGACGTGGCTAGTCAGAAATTGACTGA
>JAGXCT010037147.1:65191-78765 GCA_022495035.1 Philopotamus ludificatus | reverse complement strand
GCCGTCTCCGATCTCATCGTCTTGACTCTGGGCCAATTGAGCGAGGAGTTTGGCGTGTCGCGACGCGAATTGTGCCTGTCGTCCGATGGACGTCGTCGCCGAACGACCTCGTGAGTTGAGAAGGATGTATCGCAGGTCAGTGCAACGCGATATCGCAACGCGAACGCCCCTTCCCCGTCCGCGGGCGGTTCGAATTCGAATTCGAATTTTTCGGAGGACGGGGCGAATCGCACTTTTTTTCCTCTTCGAAAGATTGCGGAGTGACGTGTTATTTGTTGCAGTGCAGTGCCGACCGGCGGCTCGACTTTTCCGAGGTTCGCGCTCGGGGAAAACCGGCCGGCTCGCATCGAAAAATTCGAGCGGCGACGGCGCGATTTTTTCGCCTGGCAACACTTTTTTTCGAATCGTTTGACAGTCGCGCGGGCCGGGGTCGGGCGGCTCGAGGCCTCGGGCCGCATTTTTGCGGATTTCTTTGTTTATTTATTATTTCGCGCGGGCCGATTCGGGCCGAGGTCGAGCCGCGAGCCGCGAGGGTCGCCCGTCTCCGGCCGGACGTCTCGTCCTCGGCGCGCGACCTCGGCCCGGGTCGGCTCGCGCCGCCGCTTTTCGGGAGGGCCGGCGGACTTCGAAATGAAAATTCCCGTCGCGGAACCCGTTTGCGTCGTCGGCCTCGCCCGTCGGTGATTCACCGGCTCGAGAACTTTCCGGCGGCCGAAGCTCGGCGCGGCCACCGACTTTTGGACCCTCGGTTCGGGCCAATTTCGACGGAGGGGCCTCCGAACCGCCGTCCTCCCGAAGAATTTGCTCAAAACTTGTGCTTCCATACGTTCAAAGTCTTATCCCGATTGCAACATATTGCGCGACGACTCGATTTTTTAACCCTCTCCCTCCCAACGCACTAAAATACGGCCATGAATTTCAAAAACTTCTTTTAACCAAATTAATTGTTCGATTAATTAATTATAATTGTTACAATTTAAAATTAACATGATTGCCCGTTGCAAAGGTATGGGTCTGAGCCTCTTTTATTTTTCATCGAAACGATTGCCGAACACTTTTCCTTCGACGATTCTATTTTTTCCTCTTCAATATTGACAAAGCATCGTTCTTTCGCGAATTCTTTAATTTTCGGAAGCTATATCCAGCGAATACTAAGATCGAGATAAATGTTAAATCTATTCGACGATACAATGAGCAACCAATCTAGCGACCAATGTCAGAGAAAGGCGAGCCATCTCGACAAAATTGTGACAATAAATAAAAAATCCGCATATTTTTCGATCAAACCTTATATTCTTCATAGTTTCTATATATCATATATAAAATTGTTAACATTTGCATGCGACAATAATCGATGTGATACATCAACCCTTTCACTGTAGAACAAAATAAATATTTTATTTAATATTAATTTTAAAAAAATTATGTCTTATCATTAAATATTATATCGTATCAATAATCCATAGATCGTCTATCGGTGGTAATCGTCCGCGGTTATTAAAGTGTTAAAACCAAATCGTCTTTTCGGTTTAAAGTATTTTTTTTGCACTTTACCCCATCCGCGACTGCAGCATTGTTTTAAATAAAATCACGTGATCGAGATATAACATTTTGTTTGCAATTTGAGTGACCTTTTACAGCATATTATGACGTCAGCAACGATCGTTATTAACGTTTCTCGTAAATATCGCAAACGTCAGCGTTTGTTCAGCATTTAACGGGTTATTTATAATTAAAATCCCAATTTATATTCCACATTGTGTGGAGAGAATCGAAATGTTTATCCGAGAGCGTGACGCAATCCGCGCGTGCTGTCGCCGAGAACGCTCTCCGACATTTGACCTATACGACCGATCTGCGCATGCGCCGAAAACCCATCACAAAATCGTCCAAAATATATATTTTTAATGAATGTTAATTAACAGTATCGATACGAGACGTAATGTCTCGCATTTATAACAAAAATACTCTGATATTTATTAGCACGCATGCCATAGTTGCCGATAGCTGCTCGACATCATATACTTTAACCCTTTGGCTCCTGATATGTTTCTCAACAACAAAAAAATTGACAAAAAAGTAATTTTGCCTAACAATAAACGCACGCGTTTACGTGGACGTCACCCGAAATTTCAAAATTTAATTTAGTAATGTCACCATATTTTTTTCATAATCGATATTTAATAGCAGGCATGCGCAACCCTTTCTATAATAAAATTTTGTTTCGTCAAAGCTTCCGAAGGCTGTTAAAAAAAAATATCCTGACTTTCTTCTAACTCTTTAACACTGATGTTCTTGACGAGACGAAAAAATTCAACCGAAATTATTTCTAAAAAAGAGTTAATTAACAAAATAAGAAGATTTCTATAGCTAAAAAAAAAATAAGCTTATTTGAAAGAATATATAAATTATTTTATATATTTCGTGCGGTTTTTAGCTTGAAAATTAACTAAAAAAATATAAATTCTATGCGCAGTATTACCATACGCTGCGCCAGTCACCGGTGACTGACGCGGCCTATCCCTATATATAAATACATAAGTTACAATTAAATTTGGGTAACGACCCACTGTGTCATTTTTAACACGTTGATCGCCGTGGTCAGCCACCGGCGGCCGACATCGAGGTATTCCTATTGGGCCGTGTCGGCCACCGGCGGCTGACACGGCATACCTAACTTCATACCTAACATTTTTTGGACATTTTACGAAAATCCCTTTCCACTCTGTCCACTTTTAGTCGAATCTATGATTTTACTCTCATTATATTTTTTTTACAAATGTATTAAAAGAGATATTCATTGGGAAAATAAGAAGCAAGGGTTTAATCTAATATTCGATTAAAAAAAGACATTATTTATTATAAATTAAATAAAAAAAACTTGGTTCAAATTGTTTGCGTCTGGCCCACGAAGGTCCAGGGGTTTTCAAACATTTCTCTAAATTCTTATTGCATAACTTTACACGTCATCAAAGGGATTTTTTTTTTTTTTTAATTTTTTCTTCAATTTTCAATCGCTATAACAAGTTCTAACTCGCACACATACTCTTTGGCACTATTCATAATATAATGTGTACACGTATCGCTGGCGTGTGCGGCGAATGAGCAGTCGTCACGCCGGCGTGACAATAGCGGTTTATCGGCCGAACAAACAATAATTCTCCAATGCTGTTGAAGTCATTCTCTCTCTATGCCGTGATTCGACAACATTTACTAGATTTTTTTGTAAACGAGCGTCGAAATGTATCACGAATGGAGTCCGCTTGCATCCAAAGACGCCATCCAGCGTCTTTGTTGCGATTTCAGTGGGAAAAAAATGCGATTTCATTAAAAAATCCGGCCATTTGAAGCGAATGGAATGCGCGCAAAAACCGTGCAACGCCTTGCACGACACTCGACATTCGATGCAGCGCTTCTCGGAAGAGATATGAAAACCCTAATCGAACACGGCTCGCACAATGGTTCTTTCCACGTCGGATCGGATTGTGTTGCCGTCACCGCGAATGTGATATCTCTCCAGTGATTATATTTTCCGCATTGCCGTGTGACGCATTCTCGATTCGTGCGAATATAGGCCGAATGTGAAATTTCTATTCTGGGACATTGCGATTATTATATCATCGTTTCCGACCGGCGTCGACGACGTCGCATTTTTTTTTATCCGCGCGAGCGACGCCGATGTAAATTGACCGCCGATTGTTTACGATTGTTTCCCGGCGTTTTTCGCGAGACGCCGTTTTTTTTTTCTTCTTTTTTTTTTGTTCTCCTTCGCGTCTCCGTTTCGGCAACAGCTGTGTCTGAGGCCGATTCGGCAATTATTATTATTCGAGTTGTCGTCTCCCCCACTCCGCGCTGCCGTGCACAGTTCATTAGATCGCGAGTGGCCTTCAGACATCCTCTGCGGCCGGGAATCTGCGATGCATCGCGAAGAGATGTTGGCCCGCAGACGCCCACCAGCGCGACGGTCAGACTGACCTCGAACCGAGCGCTAGTTCGTGACCTTTGCGGACCGTTGAACTTGTTTCAGCGAATATCGTCCGCGTGATTAATGGTGTCCGTTAATTCGGACGCGTTAATCATCGCGCTCCTCCTTTCTTTCTCGCGCTGAATTTTGTTTGCGAAACGAAATTCGAGATTTTCGAGTGCGCGCTGCGACCGACTTCTTTGTTCGATCGGACGTGTTTTATTTTTGTTTTCCGAGAAACCGAACTTGTGTGCATTCAGCATTCCTGCAACGGCGGATGGCAACGCGCGAATTCCTTCGCGGTGCTGCATCCTCGGCATAAAGACTCTCGCTTTATTCGCGGACATTCGCGACATTAGAAATATCCTGAAAGCGTAACAACGTCGGACGGTGACGCAGCATCCGGTGAGTCAGCGGCTTTTTTCGCAAAAGCGTCTGGTGGTGACTGGACCCGACCGCCGCTGTCGTCATCCAGTCATCGTCGCCTCGAACTATGCACGCCGCTGCTGCCAGGACTGCACCAACTCGACACGTCAGCTGACTTAACCCTCGACGCTTTCCCTGCCGAACGACGATATATCGTCGTCGAGCGAAAACCGTTTTCAATGCCGTTTTGATCTCGAGCCTTTTATAAAGCGTTATATTCAACGACCAACCCGACTCATCAGCTGACATAATCCTTGACCCTCTTCCCGCCGAACGACGATATATCGTCGTCCAGCGAAAGCCATCTCAATGACGAATTTCAATGCCGCTCTGGCCCCGGGCCTTTTAAGACGCGTTATATTCAATGACCAATCCTACTCGTCAGTTTGTTTAAGTCCCAACCACTTTTCCTGCTGAACGACGATATATCGTCGTCGAGCGAAAATTATCTCGGTGGCGAATTTCTGATCCCGAGCCTTTTATGATACGTTGTATTCAACGATCAATCCGAATCGTCAGCTGACGTAACCTAGCCGTATATTGCAAATTTAAATACAAATGAGATATCCACTGGGAAAAATAAATAAATAAAAAACTAAAATATCTTTTGGGTCAATACGTCAGACCCACGGAGCGGAAAAGGTTAATATAAATCATACATGTCACATTTTTTTTGTATTTATCTAAATAAGTCTATAGAATAAATATTATAAATAATCATTGTCCTTTATTGTCTGCAATTTTGAAAAAAAAAATAAGAACGACAATATTCGCTGCTTTTGCCACGCTCGTGATGTTTTTTCTCGCTCGCATCCGTTACGATGAGAGCGTTGTCGTATTGATTAGTTAAAAAATCCAAAATATCGACCAATTTTTTAAAAAAAATGTGATATTGATGAAAAATTCATCAATATCTTGTGACTTGAAATGCTTATGGTATCTGAGATACCCCCTTCGGACGACGCGGTTGTTTTCGAGCCGCTGTGACGGACGGGTTAACCCTAAACCCTCTCCCCGCCGAACGACGATATATCGTCGTCGAACGAAAACCGTCTCGGCGACGAATTTCAATGCCGTTCTGGTCCCGGGCCTTTTATGACGCGTTACATTCGACGAGTCACCTTGGTTCGCAATAGTCATGCGATCGATACTCTCGACGTTTTGCACAAATGACCAAAAATGATCGCAGTTCGACTGGTTTTCGCATTGCGAACGGGCAAGGGTCAGAGGAGTATCTCAAAATCTACCTGCACACGAATTAGCATTTTGCGCACATCACCTCTGGAAAAATTCGCTCGAAACATTAACAAACGATAATAAAAAAAAAGACAACGTCCGACATGATTCATTCCCACTGTTTAATTAGTAATTAAATTTCGGAATAATTAAAAATATATATATACGTTCATTATCTTGTTTACTTTCGGCTATCCTCCTAATGAGTCAATCACGAGCCGATAATGTTTGCGATTTTTCGGCCAATTAAACGCTGTGTTATTCGCCAAAAAAATATATATTCAAAATAAATAAACTGTGTTAATATCATAAATATATTATTTCGATGGACGCCGTCGCGTGTAACATTTTAATTCGCATCACCACAATCCAGTGCACATCCCCGCCGTGTTTTTTTTTTAACGCAATATTTTAAGATAACAAACAACCACCGACTGACACCGTTTTAATTGCGCAGACGTTCTTCAACGTTGTTAAATGAATACATAAAAAAAATGTATAATAATTGCGCTCATGAATGGGGGCCCGATTTTATCTAATCTACAATACGACGATTCCGATCTCGTTAAATATTAAACCTTAACCCCATGTCGTAACTCAATTTCTCGGAAATTTCGTCGACTAATCGGAAAACACAGGTGTAAGTATTTTTATTTGGCTTCGATCGTGTGAATTCCCGATGCCGTGTCCGCAGTTCCCAGTAGTACAGTATCATTGTTTATTAAATCGGTGGTACACTTCGATGCCGACATGCAACGATTGACGCCGATAAGAACCTCTGATACGCTTCTAATTTTTCGTAACTTGTAATATATTTTGATTTGATATGAAACTGTTCACAAAACTTCGAGTTATTGATGTGGCGTCTTCGTTGTTTGCAGAGTCCCCGCAGCGCGCCCGGATGGTGACATCACTCTGATAAAGGACCGGCGGCCGGCGTTGACCTTCCGAATCACAAAAAAGAAGAGATGAAGTTAGCGTACGCTGTTAGGGTGAGATAATTGGCAGTAATTGCTTCGTGCCAGTCGCCGTCTGGTCCCCAGACCTCCTTAATTTAAAGAGGCACTGGGGAAACGAGTCGCCCGAAATCGACACCCCTGATTCAATTACAGTCCTGTTCAATCTTAAAATGTACTAGTCAGTTTATTTTTCGACTTGAAGATGCAGATATGGCTGAAGAACCTTTTACCGAAACGGCCTTGGAAGAAGGAACTGTTTCAATACATCGAGGACAGCAGTTCTCGTAGCAGCGATCATCAGTTCTGTTTTGTACTCATCAATCAATCAGCGATACATTTTCTTGTCTTTCAGTTATGTCTATTTTAGATTAACAATTGATTAAAGTAAGACAATCACATTTCTAACGGCTATTCCGTATCACAAAAATGTGCATTCGACCGCAAACTCCACTCAAAGAATTCTGTAAAAATTACTTATTCTATCTTCATCAGTTCTGTCTCTCGCAATACTCACAATATTGATAACGTTGCATGATTTTTTAGACTCAGGCGCGTAGCTACCTTAAAGCAAAACGATGCAAGGCATCGGAGCCCTCGGCACACAATCTTGCAGGGTCCTCGGCCCTCATGGGGCCCCTGAGTTTTTCTCCTGAATCACTAATATTGATCATCGAGTAGCTAATAAAAAAGAAGCAATATAAATGAAATAGTAATATTTTTGCATTAATTATGTATTAAAATCATTGAAAAATTGTGTAAAAAAATGTGCGCTTATATTGCACATTATAGGGTGTAGTGAAAATATTTTAAGAAAAGGGGGGGGGGGGACTCAAAGTTGAATTGCGCCTGGGGTCTCTCATTTCCTTAATTATTCACTGATAGGAAGCAATCATTCCCTTAAAGCTATCTCATATGCTTCCTTGTTTTCTACGTCCATCAATCAGATGCTGCTAGTGAGACAGTGTCGTAACCGTTTGGACGCCACGCCGTGCAGGCACGGGAACGCTACTACAAATTTATTTATGAATAAATAATGGTGGCGTACGGTAAAAATCCATGTAATTGGCGTGGCGATTAAAGGGGTAAAACGGTTCTTTTACTACCACTGTGTAATAATCACTACTTTCATAGAGTTGCGTCTGTAGCCTGCATTATTTTTCAAAGTCCTAATTCTTTGGAAGATATTTTTGCTGCTTTCAGTGCCTTCTTCAATGCCAGATGGTGGCATACGATCTACTAATCTGGTCATATGGACTTCGCGCCCTTGTGTCCATCCAGCAGGATGGTGCTAGTCAAGTTACGCCACAAAAATATGGATTGAATATGGCTGAACTTTTGATTCCATAGATATCCTCACTCTATACTCTGAAGATCACTGCTTTGGTGATCTTTGGCGATGCCTGTTGAATATTCTAATTGATATTTGATGTCTCTCGGTGTTCTTTATCTGTAGCGCACCGACAGTGTCCGGCGCCTGTATGCAGACCTTCAATTGGCGCCCCTGTACGTCTGCCGTGCTTGAAAAGACGAACTACGGCCAATCACTTGTATTAAATTGTCATTTTATGTTTTTATTTTTTTTCGCTCTTGGCGCCCCTAATTATCCGGCGCCTGTGTGCGCCGCACAATCTGACCATATGGACAGCGCCCCTCTCACATTATGCTCATTTCTATTCAGCTGCGCTCTTCGCTTTTAAAATCATCGCCAACAGAGACAGTGCTAAGCGAGGTATTACCGAATTAATGCCGCCGCAAAAAATGGGTGTACCGGGCGCGTGTTAAAATTTTTGGCCTCGTCTGTGACCCGGTTTCGCATGGGCAAATTACATATTTGGGTCCGTGTGACGCGTCGAGCGATTTGACTGGTGGCAATAGAATTGTAAATATAGTTTTGTCATTTTTTTTTCCGCGCGAGGTGAAAATCATCAGCTCGCTGTCAATTGTTTGCGCGAACAATTTGGTTTTGTGTGCCGAAAATAAACTGGCGCGATCGACGTGTCAGACACGAGTCTTCCGCGGTGACGGCGGCGGATTAGGAAGATTCGAATCGATCGCCATATCGAGCGGGCACGGCGGCTGAAAGCGACGCGAAAATAGATTTAGCAAATATTTATATAGCGGAATCCTTGAGACGATCGTTCGGCTCAATCACGACGGCGAAAGAACAATGTAAACACGGCCATATTTGCTCTCGATTACAATCCTCGCCCCAGACTAAACCGTGGACAATTCGCCCGTCTCCTCGACGTAAACAGTGCGACGGAGTTCACCTCGAGAATCGGCTCGATTATCTCGCACGTCTTCTGCGCGCATTCTTCCTTTCATGCCGTCCGGTCCAGACGGTTATAGAAACGAGAGACAATGCGACGAGGCGAAAGGTCGGCCGCCTGTTGCCGGGTCGCCATATTTTCATTTAAGGCTTCGCGTGCTGTCTGCTGTCACCCTGCACGTGCTCGCCGCGGCCACGTGCGCCACTCTTCAACGTCCCAAATAGAACCGTCGTGCACGTTTGGTCTTTCCGACTTGGCAACGCGCGTCTATTTTATCGCATTTTTTTCTCATTGTCTATCTAACGGTGTTATGTATCGCGTGTTTCAGCGTCCGCCGCTGAAATTCGCACGCTGCCAAACGATCATTTTCAAATATCAATCCGGTGCGCGATAATCGAAGTACATGTACATCCCCAGGTAAATAAATACCCTCAGATAATGAAAAATTATCTTATCTCATTAAATTTGTATATACATGTACATGCCAACGCACTTTCACTCAAATTTAATCAAAATGATGACGTTATAGATAACTGAAGATAATCTAGAAGAACTATAGACGTCATTTGTAGCGAACAATATAAACGAATGTTGAAGATTCCATGGACGGAACAACGTCAAGAATACAACCGTACTTACTACATACGTACTACAACTCTCTCAAAAAAGTTGCGAGGACCTTCTGAGCAAATGTATCGCCTTCTGCAGAAGATAAACGGTGTTTGGGAAGAAAGAAGCTATCGTGATTCCGCAACATTGGCAATTGGACACGATTGGGATCTCCAGAATTGTTTTATCCCGCCTAAAATCAACAAATATATGGCCTAACTTTAAAATCTTATTCGTATTCTAAAATCTTACTTCATAAATATGTGTAAAAAAGCAAAGACTGTCGGAAGTTGATTACAGCATTGAACTTTTGCAAACAGTTGATCTTCAAGGTCCGCCATTTGTGATCTAAAGGACATATATGGTCTAGTAGAAATACGACCTATTATTTTTAACTAGCCTTAACGACCTAGCTAGCTCAATTGAAAATATTCACGGCGCCACGTCGGCTTCTTTCGTCCCTACTACCGTTTGGCTTCCACTCAACAATGATGGTCTGCAGAAGACGATACTTCATCATGTGTCCGCAGTATGTGTCCCTAGCCGTGCCGATGGGGGGGGGGGGGTCTATTTGAGTTTTGGTATTTTATATTATAGATAATCATTACCATTTATAGTTTTAAAATGCGAAAAAAAATGAAATCAACAATATTCGCTGCTGTTGCCACGGGCGCGATATTTTTTACATCCGATACGATGTGCCGAGTGCGAGTGAAACTGTGCGATTGACACGGGCGGCGAGTGCTCAGTCTGCGGTGGGACATTACCAAGTGCGCTTATCATTTATTAGTTAAAAAATCCAAAATAATCAATTTTTAAAAAAATGATGAAATCATTAATATCTCGACTCGGAGTGCTTGAAGTCTATTTTCCATTATAAATGAATTTTTAAAAGTTAATTTTCTTCAACTTTTTAGATTTGACTCCTCAAAACGGTGAGTATTGAGAGGTTCTTCAATAAAAAAATACATAAGACTACTTCAGACTGGAAAATATCACATAGATTGGACATCGAACATAAATGAACTAAATGCTAGACAAACGACCAGGGGCGCGCCGTCTATATGGCCAGATTGTGCGGCGCACACAGGCGCCGGAAGATTAAGTGCGCTGAAACTTATAATCGAATAAATTTCCAAATTCTTTAGCGGTCACAATTAAAGTTTTGCACATAGGCGCCGTACACTGGCGTCACTGCAAACGATGGATCGAGGTTCCACTGTATCTCTACTCTTTATAGTATCGTCAAAAATACTATAATTTTAGTTTATTAGCACTAGAGGAGGATCTTATCGTTGACATTGAACGTCTCAATATATGCGTATTGCATCCGGCGTGCAGATCTCGAGCGTAGTTCTTGCTCGATAATCGCGAGCCGCCATCATTTCATGTGCCAAAATGGCGTCCTTGCGAAAAATACACTTTTATCTGGGAACCGAAAATAGCGTAGCACAACATCGAATATACACCGCGACAGGTTCACCCCGTTGGAAATCGCCCTCGTCGCCTGGAGCACCAGCAGCAGCAGGTATCCTCGGACTGGTCCAACGAATGCGATCGACCCGGGATGACGATGGCCGACATCGTTGCGGCGGCATTGTGTTTTAATTCCGAGCGTTTGGCTGTGCGCGATTGGACCTTGACCGATATGTGTGCGGATCGCGTTACCGAAATATTGGGCAGGGACCGCCTCTGCTTCCTATCCGCGGCTGTTAAATGGCCGCCGCGGAATCTACGCCGGCCCGCGGCCTTTCGCGCTCACCGAATCTCGCTTTGTCAACATCCAGCTGACCTTTACTTTCGCACGACTCTTTTTTTCTGAACATTCGCGAACAATTCGTGTGTGCGCGAGAGAGTGTGTGCGTGTATCATTGACATCATTACGATTTTGGCGATACGGCGGCGTACGTATCGTTGCGTCATTGACTTTGGCAGTGCGGTTTTGCGGCCTCTCGCCGAGGATAATTTTCGCTTTCCTTCGTCGCGTTGCGTCACGCGTCCGATCGAACGATCGCCGTGAAACGTTACTGGCATTGGACGTCCCTCTGGGGGGTGAACTCCGCTGCAAACGACCGAAGAATGGTCCGCGGGACCGAAGCGAACCAACCGCCGCGCTTTTCACGCCAAAAAAACAGGAATTTGCACCGACGCCGTCGCGGAATACGACGAAAATCTGCACATTCACCGAACAATCGCGCAGACGACCGTGTAAGTATATTAATTTCTGATATATTCATCGATTTCAGCCGAAAAAAACGACAATCACGCCTCGACACCGACGATACAACGTCCATCCGCGATCGCACCGGCGCCAACGTCATCGCATCCGAATACATTACTCGTTACGCGTCGGATTTGAGATCAAAATTGCGAATATTTGCATTGGTGGAAAGTCGCGATCGTGTTTATTCAGCGCACACATGGTTTTCAGAGCCGGTTTCCTGTAGATAACCGTACGACTGAAGCACGTGTTTCAATCCCATGCAAAATCAACAATTGGCCCCGTCTCGCTCGCGTATTTGCTCAAATGGATCTGGTTTATAGTCTTATTATATATATATAATTTTTTTTTGCAGGGACAAAGGAATAAAAAAATCAGCTGTTGGCCCAGACCCAACAGAGCGGCGTAGTACGTCAAGGTTACAGAGTTCACGGAACCCAGCGCACAGAATTCCTAATATTTATTTTGTGGACACGGATGCACTCGGCGAAACAATATTTACGCAAAAACGCTGAAAATCGCTGAAAAAATCGACACCAGCACCTGTTGCTAGGCGCGCGACTAACGCGTGACGTCACAATCAAGTATGAATCTGCATTGCGCCCGACGATATTAATTCGTTTTTATTTATTTTCTAGATCGATAGGAGATGCACGACGCCGAGGAGAGAGACGGGCATACCAAACTGCCCACAAGATCCATCGGCAATCACTTTTATATATAGCCGCTTGCCTGCCGATATCATTGTAATTTGGTTTCAGCGTTGGATTTTCCGTGGAAAATATCGACGGTGAAAGCTTTACTTTATTTTTAACGTATAAATTTTCTAAATAAATGTGCTAAAAATCGTGCACCGAAGAATCTAGGACTCATGCCAACGCCCATGAATAATTAAAAATAAAACGTGTACAGACACAACAACGCTGCGGACGACTCTAACACTTGAACCGCTCGCTCGCAACACCTCCCGATGCAAGGGATGAAAATCAAATATCGCCGTTTATTTCCCCGGCCGACACGCCGCCCACGACAATTTTATTTGCGAAACGACGGGCTACACCACCCACCCGAGAGTTTTATTTTTGTCGCTGATATAGGTTGATAGAGGTCCGCCCACTTATATCGGACGTCGTTAACGCAGGCTTTAACACGTTTTGGATATTAATGTCGTTTTTCAGATTGTTACGAGACGAATGTGTGTTTTGCCGCGAGCTACTCAGGTGCTATGGTCTCATTTTATCAAAGTCAGGTACCTGAAGTAGCGCGCGGTGCGATATCACAAGTTCAGCATACGATACACGAAGATTTATCAATTGTTTCAGCTAATGATCGTTACCGATCTGTCACATATTTATTGTACTTCATCAGGTGCTCTGGTGGTATTATTTCCAGGCACTTGTTGAAGTGCATTCACTGTGCTGACAGTCATCATCAAACAAATGCATCCGTTGTTATATATTATGATTTTCTGTATTTACGATATTTTAATGATGATGTGAAAAGTTTTAAATAAAGAATACGACAAATATATAACGAATTATTATTTGATATTTTTTTCCTAACCTTGGTCTCCGTCACCGCCGCTCGGCTACGATTAAACAAAAGCCGCCACATAATCCAATTATAAAATGCGAAAACATATTTTTAAATAAAAATACGCTATTCATTTGTTTCAACAGTGTTTTTCAAATGATATATTATTTAAATAAATATAAGTAATAGTAAACTATGTATCCGACGAAGGATATTGACCTATGTCATGATGATTGACCTTGAAAATTAATAATTGTACAGGTTTTTCATTTCAAATTAACCCTTTTGCATTTCAAATTAACCATTTTTCCTTTAAATGTCTATTGAAAAATGGTTAGTTAGAAATGCAAAAAGGC
>JAGXCT010037147.1:0-64870 GCA_022495035.1 Philopotamus ludificatus | reverse complement strand
TATATCTTAATTTATTTTTAAGCTTTGCACTAATCCTTATTTAATATATCTAACATAGATAATTATTATTAAGTAGAAAAAAAAAAGATTAGAATTCCTATGTTATCTCCAGATTTCAAAGGTAACGAACGATTAACGACTAATGTATATTGTAGGCTCGGAATAGCTAATACCTTCAGCTATAAACACAGCCTCCAAACGATCCTAGAAGCGAGAACGAGCACTTTTTATTACCTCAGGAAATAAAACATAAATTCCTCCTAGATTCTGTTCCACGGCTCACCTTTATTGTTACAATCAGCCTTATTAATGAACCTCTCAATCTCGCTCCACACATAATAATCACGACGATTAAGTCTGCACTTCCTACATCAACTTCCTCAATCAAAGGCTTGACTACAATCGTTAAAACGTTTTGATCCGTGGAATTTTTCGAAAATTTTTATAGAAATCTGTTCGATTTTAAGAAAGATTAATGAATTAAGAGTTACTAATCCTAATCATCTATGTGTGCCGCACAATTTAACCATATGGATGTCGTGCCCCTGGTTTTGGTATACATTTTGGTTCACTTTCAGATATTTAAACCCGATTTGCTACACATATGAAGTGATAATATTACTTCTCGTTCTCATTTAAGATCAATCTTGTACTTTCTAGCAGCAACGGCTTCCACGTCAAAGTCTGAATCCTATATCTTCGCTTATTAACGATGCCTCATGGAATTTATTATTTATTTTGCATCGACCTGATGTTTTTTTATTGACGATTAAATGTTTATTACGTTATTTTTGTTAAATTATTCTAATGAATTCTACAATAAAGGTAAATTCCATATTAGAAAACCATTAAATAAAAAGATTACTCAGTTTATAAATAGATGGCAGTAATTTATTTTGAAAAATTGTTTAATTTTATTCAGACTAGTTTTGAAATAACACAACAATATAAATACTGTTAAATTAAAAATAAATGTTCTCATCTCATTGACATTATTTAAATATACAATGGCATTATGTATGTACATCCAGTGTTGTGCGATGCGTAATACCGAATCCGTACGATCGTTTCATTATTTGCAGTCAAATTTTCCTATCAACGGCAGACAATAAATATTTATCATTATAAAAAAACTTAGATAATGTTTCATTGACCTTGCATAATGAAATATTTAGTGACGCAGTTTATTTTAAATAATATTTATGTACACACTTGAATTGCAAAAGGCAGGGGAGAGCTAAGATAAGAATTTAACAATAGAGTAATACGTAAATGTTTCAAGAATTGCGGCTTAGCTAATTTCTACTGAAAAATGGTGTGATGGAAATATTCTTATTATATTCAACGATACTTATCACTGATGAAGTTTAGAAATATTACTAACTTACTAGCGCAATCTTTTCAATAAATTTACGTCAAGATTTGCCAAAAAAATAATTGTTTTATCGTTCATATGTATCAAGTATGTAAATCACCGCTGAATAATTAGTGTTGAGAAACCATAATTGTTGTAATATCAGCTATAGCAAGTTATATCACCAGCTGTATCATCATACTATTAATTAACTTAATATGATCTCTTTACTCGTTATTTAACATCTCACAAATTGTATCCTGTCAAAATGTGACACATGCGGAATAGCCAACGTAATATATATTTCGGAATAGCCAACTGAATCATAGTGAAAATTTCCCTTTCAAAATTAAATATTTGTATTTATTACCATGAAATATGAATATAAATGGTTTAGTCGTTATATTATTATTATTACTAGATATTTATAACCATTATTTTTTAAAATTTAATGAGGTTTCATTTCAATTATTTGCTTAAGAATTATAAATAAATAACATAGTGTATTCAAAACAGTATAAATTATATAGAATTTTTATTTATAATCGCATAAAATGGCATACCATGATTGATATAGTGAGTATGAATAACATTGAATCATATTTCCGACTTTGATTACTAATAAAAGTATCAATATTTAATGTTTATATCGCAATGGTTAACGGAAGCCATATTATTTGTTTGAGTTTGTCACGTGTCACGCATTTCACCGTACGCGGAGCGTGTCGTCAAATAAACACGCAATTATTGTTGATCTGTCGTTAGACAAAGTAGCTGGCCGATAAGGCTCCAGCTATTCCTGGTTGTGTTGATGCTGGTGGTGGTACTGTGTGTCAGGCGGCGATGACAGGTGACCTGCTGCTGCTTCTCGGCCTCGCGCTCTCCGCCACTTGGTAATCCAACTGCCTCACCTACTCCCGCGCCCCCATGCGCCTACGCCACCTGCGCAAAAAAATTCACCAACACTGCAAATCGGTCAAAATAGAAAACGCGTAGTATATTGTATTTAATATCAATTTAAAATAAAACATCCGTTATTTGAAAATATGTTTAACAAATTATGTAAAGAATTGTGGTGATTTTTATAAATGTGTTCAGTGCGAATTGTCGTTCGACATTTAATATATATATCGATCAATTGATGCATATAACGTAAATCTTTGTACATTGTGCGGAGTGTACGATTTTGTTAACACACTATGAACTGCTATATAAATAAATATAACCGATATGAAACTACATATATTATAAATACATATAATTTGTATATAAAATGTATGAAATATATAATAAAATTTCCTTTTAATGGACAATTATTAATAAATCTATTGACGATCTATTGTCTCAAAATGATAACGTGCTTATATAATACAAAAAAATATATAAACAATGATATATAGTGTTTTCTTATCTATGAAAATCTATTCTATTCTCAGTATATTTGACATTGGTTTGATTAAATATTATGGTATACGTTCCTCATATTTTTTTTAATATTAATGCGCTTCCATCATGTTCTTTGGATTATACAGTGCAATCTTAGCAGTTTTAATTAAATTTTTAGTTTAATATTTTAAGCGTTATTTCCGCTGATTAATGTTTCTTTAATGAGGACACTCACTCCACTCTCGTTATATAATATAATAATATAGCATGTACTAGGATTATGCAAAACTGACTCAATTCTTTATCACCACAACATGTCACCTGCTTGACCCCTTTTTATCTTTTTGTATGTGAATGCGAACACCATGAAACGTACTATGTTAAAAAAAATTAGCACACTTGTACGTTGAACTCCACTTCGAATAGGTATTTTAATTTTAAATTCGCTAGGTATTTTTGTCAAAAATGCTTATCGTGATAACTTTAGGGCTAACTAACGAATTCGGAGAACACTGTCGCTAATTTTGCTTATCAATTTTTTTTATTATAAATTCATCGTGTTGTACGACTACCAGGTTTTACAATCGCGTCAGTAAACACAACATTTTTATTATCTCGTATATATTATTTACGATTTCTCTTTCGCATTTCAGTAGCGCCGAGAATGATTTGACGCATTCGAAGGAATGGGACGTTTTAATCTTCACCCAACACTGGCCAGCCACAGTCTGCTATGAATGGAAAGATAAAAATCCCGATCACACGTGTACATTTCCGTCGCAGAAGAATGCGTGGTCCGTACACGGCATATGGCCGACCAAATTCGGGACCATGGGGCCGTCGTTCTGCAACAATACGTGGAAATTTGATCCGACACAAATACAGCCGATAGAATCTCAAATGGAGCAATACTGGACAAACATCGAGAAAGGTACGTTGAAATAATGCGAGGTATCTTGTGATTGATAGACATGTTATATGTTTACTTTATTGTTGACTGTCGATAAGGTTTAAAGCTTTTTTGTGTGCTCGGCGATTTTTTACACGTGGAAAGAATTTTCGGTCAAAACAACCCAGTTATGATGTCTCAACTTCCGTATTCAGCGGACATGGCACTCTGCGGCTTCTTCTTATCTGTCATAACATAAATAAATAAATACTGTATATGCATAAAAGGATGACATTTTGCCAAGATTGAGGAGATAAGGACAGAATCGCTCAAACCCATACCAAAAAATGCGTTTTAGAAGTACTCCGATGATTGACACAAGCATTGGCACAAGTGTATGATGAATAAGTTTTTTTTATTGATTTGAGTTTGGGGGGCCTAAAGTTTTTGCCTCTTGGGGCCCTCATTTGACTTGATCTGCCACGTATGGCTTTTAATTTACCATTCTTCGCTTGCTAGTCGTTGTTGAAGTTGCTTCATTTCACACCAAGAACAGCATTAGTTGGCTACGTAATCCTGGTGCAGGTTGGTCCATTAGCCTTACATGGCCTTTGGGCACACCTTAGCGATAATCTAAAACAGCCGCCGGGTGTGGCATTGCTTCGATTCTAATGAGTTTCCTCGTTGCCGCTGAACGGGACGAGTTTGTAAGGTGTGGTAATGTGGTGGGGAAGGCTCAAGGTACTATCCCGGCATTTGCATTTGGATGGCTAGGGAGCCGGTCAAACTAGCCCGGGATAGTCGTGCCTCTGCATCAATTACTAATGACAGAGACACTAAGGAGGGTTTCTTACTGGGTCTTAAAGGACCGAAGCGGCGATAGTATTGGCTGCCGCGAACTCCTCTGTCTGCTGTCCCGTTCAGATATCGAAGTCGAGTTTCTTCAGCAATGCTTCAGCCTGTTCATCGGCTTTATTTAGGGCGACAATGCCTCCGCTAAACCTTCTCAGTGGGCAGTCGTTCACTGATGATGATGATTTCGTATGGCTTTTACTTTGCCATTCTTCGCGTGCTCGTCGTTGATGAATTTTTCTCCGACGTTTCGGAGCACGCCTAAGAACATTAGTTGGCTACATAACCCTCTGGCTTTACTGAGGGGCGGGGCCCCTCTTTGAGGCGGCAGGCCAACATTGCACGCCTTAGCGATAGTCTAAAACAGCCGCCGGGTGCGGCATTGCTTCCATCTGAACGAATTTCTTTGTTGCCGCTACGGCTTGGGAACTGGAGGACGGGGTGACTTTGTTAAGATTGGTAATGTGATGGAGGACGACTTGAGGAACAATCCCGGCATTTGCCCTAGGGTGGCTAGGGAACTGGGGCAACCTAGCCCGGGATAATCGCGCTTCTACACCAGTTACTGATGTTAGAGGCGCTAAGAACTGATTAGAGAGGCTACATGAAGCATAGTCAGTTTTATGCGACGCAGCAAAAAAATGACATCACTTTTCACTTGGTATAAATAAATAAAAATTGAAAAAAACGAAAATTCTACCTTTTTTCGATCAAATTTTGTCTATGTATATTTATTAACATGTGTGATGTTTCAGATACTCCGTTGTACTCTTTATGGGAGCACGAGTGGATGAAGCACGGAACGTGTGCCGCCCAACAGTCGGTACTCGACGACGAAATGAAATACTTTGCTCAAGGCATTCGATGGTTGCAATTGTACTCGATGACCGATATTCTCTCCAAGTCGGGAATATTTCCAAACGACACGACGACTTACGACGTGATGGCTTTATACAACGCAGTCAGAGATAGATTAAACAAGAATCCGTCTCTGCACTGTGCAGTGAGCCCCCATACCGGCTTATCGTACGTGTTTGAAATAAGAATCTGTTTTGATAAAAGTCTCGAGCTCGTGGACTGCGATGGGGTTCTAGCCGAGGACGGAATATCGTACGGAAAGAGTAAACTCATCCACTGCGACCTGACAAAGCCAGTTCATTACATAGACCGCGTTCCGTATACCGAGAGAGGCTTCTCCTTCCAGTTGCCGCTCATAGAAATTTATAAATTGTTGAATTGGCTGCGGTGGTTTACACTCTAATATGAATAATCCGCACTTTTATACAATGCATTATTAGAAGAATTTTTATTTATTTTATATTATTTGTAATGCACAGTATTGACACGTACGGTAGTATTGATTTGCTGATTTAAAAAAAAAAAAAATGATTTCCCAAGATACCTGAATATTACATAATGAATTCAATTAAATTACGACTTATCCATTTTACAAGACATTATAAAATTATTGTATTTGTACATCTTTATATTAAAAACACTTTTTCAATTTTATATTATGTATTAAAAGTTAATTGTTAAATATGAGATATAACGAACTGATATTTATTAATGATGAATTTGATAATTTGCAGTTTTTTTTTGTACATTTTGTAATTATTTTTTTCGTTTCGTATCAATATATATTGTGTATGTATTTTATATTATTGGATATATTTAAACGAAATATAGATACGTCTAGAAGAATGTAGCTCAATTGTGAACGTATTATATTTTTGTCTATTAATCGTAAAATTAAAATTAATCTGTTGAACGGTTAAAGAAAATTTACAGGATATGAATTAATCATTTTTTATATCAATTGTTAGTATAAATATTTATATATGTATAAAAAGACAAAAACAAAAAAATTAGGATGTTTAAAACCTTTTATTATATCGGTTTATGCTTTCATTTTATTATCAATTTAATATGTATCGCCGTTAACAATTTATATGCATTTTTTTTATATAAATATATATATTATGGGCGATATAAATAAATAAATTAATGCTCAATCGTTACAATCAATTATATATAATGCGAGCACTATTTAAATATGGCTACTCGATACCTACTATGTATTTAGAAACGTATAGGACATAGTTATTAAATATATAAACACCAATATTATGTTTTTCTTTATTATTTCTTTTTTTGCATTGATCGTTATGGTTTGAATATTTTTATACATGTTGTTTTAATTTTAAACCTGTTCGTAAATTACGTTGTTGGCGTTGACGCGATGGCGGTTATTAGAATAACATGTGTAGATGGTGATTTGAGGTTCCTATTTTGATGTCATAAAAGGAAATTTTTATTGTGTGAAAAGTTAAAATTTCAATGGCCTATATGTATCGATTAAATAATTATATATATATTGTTTGTATTGAGTAATCTTTCATTTTGTATTCGTCCTATAAATCCTGTGAATTGTTATCTAGAACGGGGTTCTTCGTAGAAATATATTGCCGACACTCTTCTACATAGGTTATTATGGCTTAACCGATCTGCCGATGTAAAGAGGTTGAAGAACGCTGGTCTAGAATATTTTATAACCGTCCAATAACAGTAGAATTTTGATTATCTGTGCTCTGAGAATCAAATGTTATGGACAAATAATAATAATAATGTCAATTATTAACACCTTTCTATATCTTTAATGAATCTTTTGACTTGGATGAAAAATAGACATCAAAACCCGTTTTCACTTCTTCGATACTCTTTAAATTTTTGTTAGATAAAAGAGATTGTGTTGTTTTAAATAAATGGTAATCCGATAGAGTAAGATCAAGTGAATTTGATGGATGAATAATTACGTTCCGTTTCGTATTCTATGAGTAATTTTAGCTGAATGAGGTCTTTGTTTTTTCTATTGAATATTCTAGATCTTTTTCCATGAATAGCATCTTTTAATCGTTCCAGTTTATTACAATATAATTGTGCAGTTATTATCTGAGCATATTTAAAAATTTTATAATGCATAATTCCTTTACAATCCCACCGTACAGACAAAAAGGTACCTTTTGATCGCCAGTTCAGTTCATCTTGCCAATTATTTTTAAAAGTTCTTGCACTCTAGAGCTAGAATATCCGACTGTATCTGCTATTCGTAGAATAGATTTAGTCGAATTTGGTTTAACTTCAAAACGTAACATCTCATTTTCGACTTACGCTACCCTTATTATTTTTTAAGTTAAAATTTGCATTTCTAAATTGATTGAACCAGATCTGACACTGCCGAATAGTCAATATGTTCCTGTAAATAGCACATATTTTTGTCGAAGAAATACTTATAAACAGATCGACAACCAAAACGTAACCGACTTGTAAAGGACGATCTCAAAAAACGCCATTACCGTCGAGGAACCCTTATATAATTATCGATTCGTTGATTCTGATATGAACGGGATTATGAAGTTCGATTGATGACAACGTCCCTTTTTAACAAATTTCTTCGTTGCTTCTAGGATCTAGTCGAATGGTTGAGTTTTTAGGAGTAGAATTAAGATGGCTTGAATAAATATCGTGAAATACTTGAGACAGTTAATTAGACGATGGTGGTAGAAGTTGTGTTTCTTTCCAAATATACACTTGAAAAACTACGACAAAGGAAATATAGGATCTCAAAAAAAGCCTTTTTCCTTTTGCAAGGATATTGCTTCGTCCGATTTAGGGGTTCTGGCTCGACGATGAATGTTTGCTCAATTACATTACATTACATTATGTGGCCCCCGACCCGAAACGAGTCCCTGCCACCTGAAGGACATTACGCCATCTCTGCCGGTCCTGGGCCTCCTCCATCCATCGCCCAAGCCCCAACAGAGACGTATCTGTCTCATCCTGTCTTTCCGACGTAGTTTCGGTCTCCCAACGGGCGGGATTCCCCAAGGCCTAGAGTTCATAACAGTATGGACCAGCCTATCACTACCCATTCGGGCTATATACCCTGCCCAACGTAGGCGGCGCATAATGTATGAGGACAATGGTATATCCCATACATGGCCATGACCTCGGCATTGGAACGCATGTCTCTATACCCGGGACTAGCCTCGCCCGGACGCGGTCCGAAGATCCGTCAATGTAAACGTAAATATCTATGTCTAGATAAACGTAAGCTATAAACATATCCTAACGTTTATTGAATTTTCTTATTTTTTTAAATTTGTTTTATTAACCACTTCTGGTGGTCAACCCTTGGAAAACTGTGACTAATTGTTCTCTAGACTGGTGGGAGAATGACCCGAGCTGGATTCGGGCAAATCACGAGAATTTTTACGAAAATTCATCGAAACCTTCTGATTTTGGTCTCGATGAGTTCGACCAACCATAATCTTCTCGGATGGCCTCTGGATCTACATTCGGTGAGCATTCTATCCGGATAAAGCCTCTGTATATGCCCGAGCTAGTCCAGCTTTTGCCTTGTGATAGATATGACGATATCAGCATCTCAGCTCGTCAGATTATTGATATATCACGAGGCGTCTTAATTGTTTGAGCGGAATATCTGATAAGTACTTTTAGATTTGTATCGCAGGATTTTCGTCTGTCCTATACATATTGTATATTTTATTTTTCCACTTTGGATACATCCTATGGAATTTTCTTATTTTTTTAAAGTAGAGGTTTACTTCTCGACTTCTAAAATTAATTTGAAGAGATATTCGATTCCTAATATTCATTAGGGAGGTATCAAGTATCTCCTTATAACGCTGCTTGTGCCTTTAATCATTTAAATTAATTGATACGTCACGACGGCTAGAAACCAACGCCGCTGGCCGATGGGGTCTTTTTTGTATGAGAATAGACCCTAAAAATCATGAATTGATAAATTCTTTGACAAGACATTTTAAAAAAAAATAGTTATTGTCACATATAGGTGACGTGCACACAGGGTCAGGGCCCGCTGGCGGGTATGAAGTTTCTCCACTGGCACAGCATGACATTTTTTCTCGGTCCCACTTGCACATGCACGATATTTTTTCTCGTTCATATCCGGTATGAAGCGATAATAATCATTAAATCCGTGCCATTGTAAACAATATTGTTGTTTTTACTTTTTTTTTGCAATTATGGACAATAATGGTCAATGATTATTTATATTCATCCTTTTTTAGACAAATACAAAATGTTTGTGACATGTAGGATTTATATTAAAAGAGTTTATTCGAGAAAAATCAAAAACTTGGGGTCCCAAATAGACGCCATCGGCACGGCTAGGTTAAAAAAAATATATATGTAAAAATATGGTTGAAAATTCTGCTGTTAGGGTTTACATTCAGCGTTCATGTGCACATTAGGGATTTTATTATATTGTTTATAATTAATTTATACTATTGATATTGATAAACAATGTCGTAGAGATATATCGTTATTAAAAAAAAACAAATGCATTATTTTTAAAGGATGTTTATTTTTCAAATCAATTTTTTTAATGATAAAAATATAGATTCATAATATCGAAACAACGTATTAATTAATATGCATTTTAATAAATGCGCTATCGCCAAAAAAAACTATGTAAAATAGTGATAGCATACATTTTTCTTGCAGTGTCAACTTAAATTTATTATATAACTTTGATTAGCTTTGATATATTTTAATGTAGACATCTTAAAATTTGATTATTACAAATTGGCAATGTGTATTAAGATATATATATATGGAAATGTACTAAAAACGAGCGTCGCTTTAAATTATCATCCAAAAAAAATAATATTTATTTAAAAATTTGATTAAATATTATTTTCGAAATCAGTCACAAAATTTAGATCTTTGTGCATATATAATATAAATTACAGTATATGATACACGTGAATGTATGAGCATGATCGGTACAACCTTACATTATATTTATAATATCAAGAAATGTAATATTCCACATTATAATTTGGCAATGTACTTGCTGCGGCGGATATATATGCGTTATTAATTCATAATTTTTTCGTAGAGAGCCAATCACCAGCTTATAACGTGCGTATTCTACCACTTAACAATAATACAACCATAATTTTTAATATACCTATCGTTGATATTAAGAAAATACATGGGAATTGATCGGTTGACATGCGGTTATGGATCGGTTGACGGCTACCACGACGACGGCTCTAGGCACTAAACCTGAAATTTGATCGGTATTAGAATATGTCGTACGGCGCATTTGAATGATTTGAATTGTTTACCTAATATATCGAGGGGTTTGTCGTAGTCTTCGTCGGTGAATACCCTTTTTGGGAATGTGGTCATTAGATTAAACGTTATGTCTTTCATTTCGTTCATCGATAAAAATAATCGCACGGCACTGAGCTGCTCCTTGGCGCCGAAACTGTGTGTGATCGCTCGTCCGTCGGGCAATCGGATTTGTAAGCAAGCGGCAGTCGGAGCCGGTCTGTTTGCGGACGGGACCTGGACGTCTGTTTCTGGAGCGGGGGCCGGCGGCACAAGGGGCTCGCTACCGGGCAGAATTCCTTGACTAACTAATCTGAACACAAAAAAAAATATATTCAACATTGCAAAACGCATTTTTTACGTATAAATCGGTTATAATCGAACCTGCGTGCTTCTCTATCAGCCGTAATTTGTTGCAAAACCTTATCCTTAGCTTTTTGATCTTCGATTTTATCGCGACGTCGTTGTTCGACGATTTTTTTCATCTCCTGCTCTTGCGATTTCGATTTAGCGTCCTGCATATCTCGCCCTGATTTGATACGCAATCGTTCCTTTTCTTGCAGTTCGAGCTGTGGGATTAAATGCATGATTACGCTGTATCGTGAAATATTAGGGGGACCGAAAAGTAATCAAAATTTCTTCGATGAGCTCATTCACAGTTAGTATGTGTCAGGACACGGTCCCGCAAACAAGTGAGTTTTTTTATTACGTTAAAACTATGGTTGTAAATTTTATTACCCCAAAATTAGATGATATCCAGAAGGTAGATTCGGATCTTCATCAAATAATTGAAGAATTATCATTGAAGATTCGGCTTTCCATGGTCTACAGTTCGAGATTATTGTTGTCGCATAGGAAAATGCGGTACAGGCAATATTTAAGTTCCTCATGAATTAACGGAGACGTGCTCGATCAATGTCTTTTTTGTCTCAGTATGAAGCCGATCTGTTTTTGTGGCGAATTGTAACTGGAGATGAAAAGTGGGTGCTATACAATAATCCTGTATGAAAAAACAATGGCGCTCTTCCGGAGAAGTACCTTTTCCGACCCCTCAACCATCACCAATAATAAAGAAGGTTCTTGTTTGTATGTGGTCGGAACTCATCTTTCCTATTCACCGGATCTCGCGCCGTCGGATTACCACCTTTTCAAATCATTAGAGCATTCATTGAGAGGTAAAAAAAATAATTATGTTGGAGAAGTGAAAACGCACTTGGAAAAGTCTTTCAATGAAAAATCGAAAAACTTTTTTAAAAAGGAAATCTAACAACTACCTTTACGCTGAAAAAAAGCGTTCTGTTGATTAGTTTTTAATTTTTTTTTATTTATTTTGATTACTTTTCGGTCCCTCTAATATTATACAATATTTTGAGCTCGTACTTTATCTTTCTCCTCGCGTTCCTTGCGCTTTTGTTTCATTTTCTCTTCTAACTTTAACAGCTGCTCTTTTTTCTCCTCCTCGGTCAACGGTTTCTTTTCCTCGGTCGATTCCGAAAAATTGCTGTGATTAGTTTTTGCGGCGTGGTATTCTACTTCCATTTGCGATTTGAATAGTTTGCCGCAGTCGTCACATCTCAACGATTTAGCTGTGTCCCCCGATTCTGTTTCGGTGCGGCTCGATGAAGGCTCTCCGCTCGATCCCGGTTCGGCCTCACTCGCGACAGGCGTCTCGTCTTCCATAGGTAATTCTTCAACGTCAGCGTTGGCCAGCAACCATTCCATCGCCGGTTCTACACCTTTGTGATCGGTGACAACCAGCGCTCTTTCTCTGATGAAAAAAAAATATTTATATAATTTCCGTAAACAGAATCCATTACATTAATCAATATGTGAATTTTAAAATAAAAATGTTGATAAGAAAAAATTAAATTATAAAAAAAGAGCTATATAAATATTGTGCAATGAGAGGAATGATGAATAATCGCACTCTTATCTACTGAATTTCAATTGGCATTTAGATTTTATAATTGTCAATTTTTTTTTGATTCGTGCAGTATCGATTTATTTGGTTTGTCCAAAGGATATTCATTGAATTATCATTATTGACGCGTCCGTATTGATAGTTATTTTGAATTGTTTGTGCTGCATCATTAGGACATAGGTTATGTGTGACGATTCGTTTGTAAATGCAGTGAGGGGTGAAGGGGGTGAGGGTTGAGACTCACGCGCGGCTCCGGACGAAGCCCATCTCCACCAGCATATCCACTTCGCTCGCCATTCTGGCAAATCGACTCCGGCTTCTATGAATTTGACACGCAGTGTTGCCAGCTATAAATGAATCTTTGAACACAGGGCTACCAACTTTATATATAACATTTTGAACTATTCGTTATATTTTACTATTTATAATAATTCAATTAGTTTCTTTAATATAGATTTTAAATTTATATATCTTGTTTTTTTAACGTCATAAAATATGTCTATTCGTAATTACAAAATTTTGTTTTTGTATCATATACAATCGAAAACTCTTGGCACGTATTACAAATGCACAAAAAATACCAATAACCTAGAAGTAAAAACAACATAATGACATTTTTAATTGAAAATACACTAAAACCCCTTAAGAGACCATCGTTCATTGGAGAAATACTACGTACAGCAGGACGAACAGCTTGGACTAAAAAGGGGGATTTACTTAATATTGATTACAAAGAAATCGAAGTTACTTTTTTTTAAATATATTGTTTGTAATGTGGAGCGTGTATTTACTTATGACACACTAGTGTATGGTTTTATTTTCTAATGTCACTTATCAACTGTTCAATCGTATTTATAAAACAACGTTGCAAATAATTCAATGTGCGTCATTGTTATGTTATTAGATTATTAAAATAAATACACAAAACAATTTAATAGACGTTGTAAAAAATAATATTATCTTATTAGCATTTTCTATCGATTTAATTTTAATCACATCTTAGTGATATCATATTATTATGGTATTCATTTATAGCAATAGCTTATCGCTTTTAAATATATAAAATGAAATGCTGATTAAATATAAAAAAATGTTTTTGAATAAAAAAACATTTACAGGATATATTTTATGGAAATACAGTATAATATTGATATTATCAGTTGAGATCGTCACTGCGCATGAAGTTGTTGAATAATTAGTCGATGGCTATTATTGTTATTGAACCTAAAGAAATAATTGTCATCGCTTTAAATATAATTCGAGAAGGTAAACTTTGCATTTCATTGTAAATTATTTTTTTATTAATTTTCTTGCTTAAAACTCAAATACTGAATGTGCTTCTTTAAATTTCAGAAAAAAAAACAAAAACAGACACGGCGATACTGGATGGAAGGGTCAAAGAGCTTCAAACATTGCCAAATCGTGTTAATAAAGCGTGTCTGAGGTGGGGTTTATCAATTAATATAAAAAAAAATTGGTAAAGAATTGTTAGACCCGTGACCTTTAACATTACGCGGCGAACAGATTCAGCAAGTAAAAATAAATATAAATACCTGGGGGGTTTATATATGTTCGAACGTTAGTTATGAGACAGAAATCAAGATCAGGATTGAGATGGCGAGGAATGCTTTTATCAATTATGGAGCGTTGCGTTAAAGTTCTGCTACCGAAGAATGTTGAAGATTCCACGGACGGAACACGTCAAGAATATAACTGTACTGCGTACTTTAGACACCATTCGTGGACCAAAATATCGCCTTCTGCAGATCATCATGCAGGGAAAAGTTCAAGTTAAACGGTGGTTGGAAAGAAAGATGCCGTCGTGGCTCTGCAACATTCATAATTGAACTGGATCGGGAGCTTCAGAATTCTTACAGCTCGCCAAAAACCTAGAAACTTATGGAGAAACAACAAGAATCGATAGATCGTCTACGCCTGAAAATGGACAAGGCAAACAGAAGAAGAAGAAAAGAAATTCGGCATGTTACTCAATTAGTATTAAAAACTGAAAAGGATGAACGATTTATGACTATGTATTAATACATATGTAATTTTTGATTAACTATGTCTAGGCCTCCGTATTTGCCGGACACGATCTTCTGTGACTTCTTCTCATTTTCTAAGACAACGAAGACAAAAAAATTGAACAGAACATCGAGGAGATAAAGACAGAAGAAAGATTGGAACAAATAAATATTCTTTCAGATCATACTGCGGTTTTAAATATATATTCGCGTTCAATTCGAATCTTATTCAATTTACGATATAATCTATGTTCGTATTTAAACGACGAAACTGTATTATCGCCATAACGAATAAATTAATAATGCGAATTGTATTCATATTTTTTGCGACGGATATCGAAAGTCACGCCGATGACGCGGTTCACGCTTCAGGAGTTCAAGTCACACGCGGAAGACCGAATCGATACCGTAATTAGTGAATTTTAAAGACGCACAATGAAAACGTATCCGACGCCTCGTGGTACTCGCTCGTCACCATTCTCCCGGCAATGACTAACAGTTACGCCGAATTAATAATCCATATTTTCAGCGCGGCACACATTCTTCGGCGAAGTACGTTCCCCAAATTGCAGAAAGAGAGAGAGAGGGGGTATCGGGGAGAAGGGCCGAATTAAAAAGTGGTGTGAATTTTTGGCGAAGAGCCGGCGGGGCGGGGGCGAAGTGGTCACGCAGGGGTCGCGAAGGCGCAGTCGAGTCCGGCGTCGCGGCCCGGCCGGCCGGACGCATGCGGCGCCGACCAGCTCCACCAGCTCGCGACATGCAGCTCCTGCAGGCGCCACCCAGCCCGCGCCGCTCGGCTGCCTACCAGCTCACTCCCATCTGGGAGAGGGTCCTCCGCACCAGGCGCCTTCCCGCCGAGGCCGACCTCACCCAGCTCGTTGAGGCCCTGCGGCGGCGGCTCGGGGACCCGGAGCGGGAGGTGCGCCAGCACGCCCTCAGAGTCTTGGGAGATCTGATCCCGGTGATCAGACCTTCGCTAGACGCGACCGTCTCCCCGCTGCTCCCCGAGCTGCTGCTCAACTTGGGACATTCGGCGCCGGCGGTGCGGAAGAGCGCCCTCGACGCGCTCAAGATATACCTGTCCCACAGCGAGATGAAGCAAGCCGTCCTCGCCGACATATGCACGACGTGCTTAGAAAAAACCGCTTTCGCCGACAACGCCGGGGAAGACGTGACGATAGGCCTCATCCTGGCTCTGCCTTCTCTGCTAAGATATGCGGAAGAACCGTCGCGCTCGATCTCCACGGTGATCAAAGCGCTGTCCACAAATTTATTGCAACCGCCCTTCCGAGACGCGACGGTGAGATCCATGCTCAAACTAAAAGACATAATAGGAAGCGAGGAATTCAAAAACCACATAGACAAATTGGATCCGACGATCGCCGAGAACTTCAGCGTGCTATCCAAACTCTACGAAAATCCGCAAACCGTCGTCGAACCGCAAATAACGGTGGACGTCGACAATTCGGAGCGCGTCCCCAGCGGAAAAGTCATCCTGGAGACGGAATTTGCGTTCGATTCGGACACGGAGATCACCATGACGATCATGGAAGAGGACGTGAAACCCAACGCGCCGCCGGAGAGCGAGGACGATTCGTTCGATTACGCGACGTACAACAAGAGTCTCGTCAAAGTGTTGACCGACAGCGAGCAGGACGAGTACGAGACGACGCGGAGGACGCCGCGCCGCGTCCGGTTCGGCGGCGAGGTCGTCAAGATGAGGACGCCGGACAGCGACAACGTGATCAACAGCGACGGCGACGCCGACAACAGCGACGGCGGCTCCGGGTCGAAGAAGAGGCGCAGCATGATCCCGCTCCCGACGCTCCCGAGCAAGAGCGTCCCGAAATCGAGGAAGCGCGTCGACTTGAACAAGAGAAAGTCCAAATCGCTGAACGATCTCTCGGAGTACTGCAAGCTGCACTTTAAATCGACGCCCAACGGCGACGTCGCCGCGCAGAGCACCGAGTATCTGCCCGGGAGTCCGACGCCCTCGCCGCGAAAGTTGGCGAAAAAGACGATCAAGGACGCGCTGCAAGATCGCGGGTTCCCCGTAGAGGATTTGTCCTCGGGATATTCGGGGAATAGCAGCACGGGATCCGGTTCCAGCAGCGACAACGCCTACGAAGACTTCGCACTGGAAGATCTCGGAGTTTTGGATCGAGGCGTCTTCAAGGATCTGTTCAAAACGGTGAGTCGTTTACCCATTTGTTATGATTTAGCGGGTGTTCGACTTCACGTGACTGACAAGATACGAGCGGCAACAAGTGACTCGAACGATCGCCTCTATTATTTTCTGTCATAAAATTAGTATACGTACATATTACGGTACAACATATATTAATATGATAAAAATAATTTATTTTTCGTATACGTCCGATATTCTTTTTGCACCGAAGATGCGTTCCTAACGAGACTATCGTGCAAAAAAGGACTGAATAAAATTAAGCTCGAAATTACTGGAACCAATCCTTCATCGTCCCCAATATGTACCGACATTTAATCTTTTATGTTCTAATATTTGTCCTTCATAGAGTTCTGGATGTATCCTAAATTCTTAATTCTACATCGCCTTTCCTGCCAATTATATTTTTTAGAGCGATTGTAATCCGCTGGTACTTATGGATACGACATTTTAAAATGCAAAAAGATAATCGGGCCTACTTATAATAATTAATCATAAAATAAAAGGCAAAACAAATTAGAAATCAATCAACGTCACTACGACATGTACACCGAGAGTATTTTATTTAAATTTATGTTATTTATCAAAGGGAATCGTTTCTCATATTATCAATCATTCATAAGTGCAAGGTTAATATTTTTTTTTTGGTATTTGGTATTTATAAGTATTCTCATGAATTTCATTGATTTGCCACAATCTATAATGTTCATATGCATATGTCCTTATTGAAATCAAAGGATTCTTGTTTCTTGAGTTACTTGTAGTCGCAGAAACAAAATAGCCTCTTCCACTAGTTCGTATGGAAATGTGGATATGGATATTGCACCGTGTCGAGATAAGTATGTAGATTGTTTGTTTGTATCGGACTTTCTCCAATCGGTCCACCTGACAAAGAGGTTAATTAGGGGCGAGGGTCGCGTGCGCCTCCGAACGAGGTCAGGCCTCCCCTCTCCTCGCTCCCCTGGAGCTCCCTCCTCGGACAATTGCTGGTCGGCCCACTTAGGGCGCCTTCCGCCAACCCCCACGCGACAAAAACTGATGAAATCTTTCGCAATTGGAACGATCTGATTTCATTCGGAAATAAACTGGGACTTGTGCTCCCAATATTAATCATCAGTTAAAATAAACCATAACTTTTCCTTTAATAGCCAAAATTCTGGGCTAACATAAGCCTCTACAAACACTGGTTATATTTATATATTATACAAAATATAACGTACACTTGCTTTAGTGATTATTTTCAAGGTCTGTACCACTTCTAGATCGAAAATTTCAATATGACTCAATCTTAAAAAAATACGTTCTTATCAATCTCTATAGGAATATGAAAAAGTCTCAGAGAGCCATGTCCGACAACATTTTGTTTAAAGACTATTCCATATGTTCCATGTGCTAGACATGTAAAAAAATGCGCAGTACACTAAAATAGGTAAAACCGTTTCGAAAGTCAACAATAATGCAAGCTCTTAATAAACCCACATTATTTTACATGTACTTCTTCTTTGGTGATGTGAAGCTAGGCCTCTTTTGTTTTTATCTTATCGTATTTTTATTATTATTTATATGGCCCTTTGCATGTTATGTTGTAAACAAACAGACTTACAACGTATTAATATATTAATAAAATATATGTACTGCTTAATCGTACATTTAATATATTTAATTATTTATATCGGGGGTGAATAAGAGGCCGAACGCATTACTGCAAATCATGTCGAATTAATTACGGGGTTTTATATTTTAATTTGAACAAATCATCAAGCATTAAATTATAAATGCTGGTCTCCAAAAATGTTGTTATGGCCAACAATTTTCGTGCATACAAAATGGCGGTTTTTACATACATTTGTTTTAAGTGTTGTCAATCTGAAACATGTAACAATTATGACTTGTTTATTTCAGGGAGATGATCGTGCTGTAGTTCAAGCTATAGAAAAATTATCGCGCGAAGTCAGCTCCTCTGCAGCATCAGCTCAAGCCATAGAACCATCACTGGGCGTAATATCAGCAAGACTTGCTTCACTTGGCCCTCGAGGAAGATCGGGGATAGCTGCCACTGGATTATTAAGAACATTGATAAGATCGTGTCGTCCATCAGCTCTGAAAGCGTCGTTACCGCGTCTTGCAGCAGCAATAGCAGCGCAAGGAGCAAGAGGAAATGCATTAACAGCCGATTTAGCGAGGAAATTGACATCGGATGATATTATCGACATTTTATTGAATCAAAGCAGTCCGCATTGGAAGAGTTCAAAGGTAATGATGCATTTTTTTTTAAATTTAAAAACAAAAATAATCAATCGCTCCGTTTGATTGATGTTTTTGGTTCAATTAACTCATTGTGGATTCAGTTATGACTTTCTAACAACCGGCTTTTATCAAATTATACGGTTTCGTGTTGCACCTAGCCAGAGATAATAGTCGAGGAACACAGTATGAAAAGGAAAATGGATTATATCCATCAGTTATTAAAGAAGTAAACTATTCACGTGAAAAGCACAAATCGTTTCGTCGATAGCTGTACACTACTAACGTGGAGTGGCAAACAAAAAAGGCAAATGGCCTGCAATAAATATCAGACAATGTGAAACGTTGCTCCTTGACCTTCTGAATAACACTTTTTTAAACGCGATACATTTTTCAGTACATATGTGTTATTGATGTTTAGTAATAACCGTGACCCGTTCTTTTCATTGCCAATTCTTAATGCTTTCCTCGATTTTCTGGTAATTTGAACTTTTTTTCTTGCGGTGGTAATCAGTCATTCCATTGGTGGGCGGTGTTGAAAGGTACTTGACCTTTGCTTTGTTGATTTCAGCTGAGAGCAGGATCGCTGCGTGTCGTCGCGATTTTGGGTAATATAGCCAGTGGTCCCGGAAGTACAGGAAGTGCTGTGGGAACGAAGGCGGCTCGTGCGGCGGCTGGAAGCTGCAGACATCCTAGAAGAAGAGTGAGAGCAGCAGCGTTGGATGCCTTGGCGGCTCTTGCGCACTTGGCATCACCGCGTGCTGTGCTTGCAGCCTTACATTATGAGGCATCCGATAGGAACGACGGGGATCAACTCTACGATGCCGTAAATATTGCCAACATTCCAAAAATTTTCCTTCCCTCTTCACTTCACCATTTATCTTATTACTCCAGAAGATTCTTGGATTGTTGTAAGATTGAGTCGAGTGTTGTCGCGTGCCGGTATTAGACGTGGTGGCGATGGCAGTTGGGCACAATCGTAGTTTCGTAGATTCTACGGAGCTATGGCGGAGCCAGGCCGCTATCCAGGCCAATTCAGTGACGAGGTGCCCGTAGCACCCGATCAGACGTAAATTAAATACGAATTGGCCATAACCTCGTCTGATTATTATTGTTACAATCCACACGTGACAGCTCGGTTTGCGGGCTTTGGCTGGCGACCTGACCCGTATTCGAAGAGCCAAGATAACCTGGAGAACGTCTGTCATGTCATGACATCATGACTGAAACAGAGGTGTTCTCCAAGATGCAAAGACCCGCCCCAGGGTTATAAGGCCACTGTAATAATGTTACCTCCTGGTCCTTCTCTGACAAACTCACCTCCACAACTTCTTGCTGTGAAACACAATGCAGTTCCATAAGCTCTTCGATGGTCAACTCTTGACTGTGCTCTCCAACAAGCTCATCGATATAATTGTTATACACATCCAGTCCCATGATCTTGGCTAAAGACACAATCTCGTTAACTACATGCTCCACGGGTACTGCTTCAAACCCCTCAAAGTCACATTCGATAACGTTCTTGAGGAAGTAAGGGTTCTCTCGATATCCCTTCGCATTTTCGATCATCTTGAGGCCGGCAACAATGTGGAAGTGATCCAAAACTATCTGAGAATGGGACTCACTCCCGTTTTCTCTTTTAGTTGTCTTCTTGCGGCTACTTCTTCGGGAACATTTTTGCAAGGGTTGTTCAAAATGTATGATCCTTGCTAACCCTCTCCTCGCCACTCGTTATAAGAAACGTCATTTTTTTTATTAATAAGAATATTTATATAATTAATTATTGTTAAATATATTATAATATAAGACGCCTTTAATTTGTTTCCATCATGTTAATGTTTTAAATATATTTATTTTTAATTAGTGCACTTATGCAGGGTGAAAATAAAAAAGGGAAAATATCTGTAAGTTATAATTGTAAACGTGTATTGAAAATTCTGAACACAAGAGTAATGCATTATAGATGGTCTAATTCAATAAAGTCATCTTCAGCATTAATCACAGTCTTTAAATGGGACCGAAATCGGGGACAGATGCTTTTTATAACACGCAGCAGTTAATAGGATTGCAGTCAGATGAGTATGAAGACCTCATATCAGGGATAACATAGTAAAAAAAATATCCTTAAGCTTTCCTGCGACAACTTCTTCAATTCAAGACACTCTTAAACCGTCCGATCTGAGTTGGTGCACATTTGTAATGAAATTATTACTTCTCAGCCTCTGTTCAGATCGATCTTGTCAAAGTCTTAATCCTTAAATAGATTTCTAATTATCAATTTGTTCTCGTAATCGTCCAATATGTCTGGGGTTTGGATTCTTTCCAAGTCTTACCAAAATCTTGTATTGTTTGTATTTTTCCGTTTAAAATTGGGCCAATTCTACTCGCACATCCTATACATCTATAACTTCATGGTATTATGACGACGCTGAGACCAAAAATATTTATTCAAATTGAATTTGTATCCATTGAAACATTTAAATTACAATAAATTTCTGAAAGAAATGTTATCTTATATCCATGATATAGCATTTGTGTATTATTTCTTAACAATGGATAGAGTGATATCGATGACAAATAAAATCTCTTAATTATGTATGTATTGAAAGTGCTATATCGATCCATTATGTCTATGCGAAAACCGAAATATCGCTACAGCACGCTTCAAATAGTTTTTTATATTTTTTAATAAAAACATGAAATATAAATAACATCTTTTATTACATCGCATCCATTTTAAAACATATATTAACACTATACAGTCCGATTACACAACATGTGTGTAATCGCCATGTCGAACGTCAAAGGCGAGTGACACAGCATTTGTGCAACACCGCCAACGCTTAGTGGGCGACTACACACTGCTTGTTGTTTTTTTCAAATTTTCGATTTACTTGGCAAAGCACTTTTTCAAGCTGTTGGTTGGCGTAGTACATAACCCCCTTGTACTGTGCGAGTTGCTCTTATGGGGCAAATGTGAGGACAGATGCTCTCTCCGGTAACCAGAGCTATTACTCTGCTCAACCACTTGGCCGAATATGTAGGTATATTTGAGGTTAAATATCGCCTTTTTGTTGATATTTTATAATTCTTTTCTTTTCTTTATTGTTATATTATTTTTTTTCATGTTACTATTATGTTTTTATGCGTGATTGGCGACCTGGGTAATTCTGTAATGCCAATCACGCATTTTCTTTATGAAAAATAATAAAAATAAAAATGATGCGATATGCACACACCCTTTTTATAAATCACTCCAACTATTTTTAAATGTTCTTGCATTCTAGAAGAAGAGTATCCGACTGTATCTGCCATCCGTAGAATAGACTTCATCTTCGCTGCTATTCCACTTCAAAGTTTATTTTTTAAGTCAAAATTTTCACTTCAAAATTGTTTGACTCATTACTAACACTGTCGAATAATCAATATGTCCCCATAAATATCACCTTGTTTATTTTGACCCACAATTTTATTATTTTTATCTAATGTGTATTTGTTAAGCACGCATTATCCTATATAATGGAGATCTAACCTTCAGCAAGATAACTGCACTTGTGAATATAAAACTGCACGATTGTTGAATCGTATCTGATTTATGCAATAAATTAACATTAAAAATAACGAAATAAAATCCCTTATGCAATGAAATTAATTTCTAAAAATGCTAAAGAACATTTTTGTGATAAATTAGAGCGTCGATTGATGTTTTAAAATTGTTTTTTTTTGATATTTTCCAATCGCTCAACTTTGTAGAGGTTATTTATTGCAATTATATTTTAAAACACCGATTAAAGTCAATATTAGTATAAGTACTGACATTATCGATGATAACCCTATGTGTAAACATACGTTTTGGACTTAGAGCTTGCATATTTAGATGTGACCTCAGTGGAAACACAATAGATTTGTCATCACCGACACTTATGCATTCTTAACGCAATAAACTGTGATTTGAATCAATTCAAATAAAAAAAAGATAGGTACATGTTATAAACTTTATTATTTAAATAACTGATTAACACTTTAAAATATATATTATATACATGGTCTACAATTCCCAACAATATGCAATGAAACATAAAAAGCTTGCGTGAGATGAAATCAGCACAATTTGGGTTGGGTTCTCCTATCACCAGCGATATTTAAGAAGAGAAAATATATAAAAATTGGGTTAAAATGAAATGAATTATACATACTAATATGTAATTATTCAAAAATCGTGTTTATTATTAGGATAATAATGCTGAACGCTTAAAAGTACGCGAAATACATCGCGGGGAAGAACGGGGCCGAAACAATAAAAGTAAAAATCGACTATACAGCAAAAATCCACAATCTGCAATAACATTTTTTTAATGTAAAAGCGATCGGCTAATTCGAAAAGTTTATAAATCGAAACGATAATCGCGAATTATACATAAGATTCATTTTTTTTTTATATAATCATTAACATTATCAATTAAAAAATAATACTATAAAAATATGACTACACTGTACACTTTATATATAAAGTACATAATTTTGAACACTAGGAATGATGCATAATCATATAGGTTTATATAGTAAAGTCGTCACATACTTCTTTCTATATCTATGGGTGGCCGACAAGACCATAACACCGTCTTTTATCGATAAGGCATACAAGTGATTCAGCATAACATGATTAGGTTCAGGCAGCAGAGTGGGCTCGCACTGAAACACACAACGACACAACGTAAGACATACGACGGATATCAATGAATGCGTCGACGACACGGCATACTTACAGACAACGGCGTGTCTTTATTTAAAATAACTTGCAATAAGTGCGGAGGCAAAATTGGGGGGCCGGTGACCTTGTCCCATGGCTTCGTTTGCGGTATTTCCTGCAAAATATTAAACACATCATTTTATATCAATAATTGGGCTATTTAGATTAGAAAGTGGAAAATGTCAATATATTAATTGCGCGTAAACGATGGCCTCGATCAGTTTAAATAGATCATACGTGTAATTTACATTTTGATCGACTGTATAGATTATGCGATATGTTTTTATCGGCTATTTCATTGATTTATTATTTAATTATATCATAATTCCAAACTGTAAACATAAGGTTTGATAAAAAAAAGCAGGATTTCTTCCAATTGTCATAATTTTTGTTATGTTGGTACACTTGTCTCTGATATGGACAATTTTTTTGCCCTTTTGGCCATCAAGTTGTTTTTACATAATGCATCAGCCTCTGTATTTGCCATATATGGCCCCCTACAACTTCATAATATTCCCAAGGTTAAAAAAACATGAGAGAATTACGATTTGCTAACATTAAGGAGCTAATGACAGAATCGCCTTATTAAAAATGATGTCTCAGAAGTGCTTTGAAGATTGAAACAGGCGTTCGCATAAGTGTATGCTGTATCTGAAGGGGCATCAAACCTTATATAGTAAATACGTATAATGACTCGCTATAATATGCGAATGACTAGTCGTTATTTGCTAATGTTAGTAAAATATCTTATTTTTTGTGATACCTGAGAGTATTCTCTTTGGACGTTGCTGTGAATGCTTTCGCTGTCTTTGGCTAAAGCTTGGAAAACTTCAAAATCTGATTTCTTTACGGAAACTAAGTTGTTCTTAGAGCCCATGCCGTTGTCGATGAGCTTTAAACCGGGGTCGTGACGCCACTCGCCGTCGACGTAGAACTTGTACTGGTGCTCGCCCTCGGGGAGGTCGATTATCGTGACAAAGTCCCCGTGAGACTTGACCATGGGCAACGTCTTCCACTCGGTGAACGTGCCGCTAATATATACGTGTTTGCCGCCGCCTTCCCACTTGAAAACGGTCGGCAGGACGCGACGCGGGGCGATGTTCGAGGCCTCGGAGACCGTATTGGAGCGAGGGCGCTGCGCGGGGCGGCCTGGCGAGGGCGGCGAGGGCGGCGTGGCCGGGGGCGGGCGGGGCGGGAAGACGAAGGCCTCTCCGTGAGGCGGCGGCGACGGCGTGCGCGGCGTGGCGGGCGACGCGCCCTCGCGCAGCGCCTCGCGCCCGCCGCTGCCCGCGTTGCCCATGCCTAGCGCGCCACCATCTTGACAGCGCGGTGTTGCCAGTTCGCCTGTCACATTCCGCCGCACATTGCGCAATCGCCGCACGCGCTCGCTGTGTTGGCAGCTCGCGCCGGCCCCTTTCACGCCGGTGTAAGATGATATCCAGGAAATTACTATTCCACATAGCGAGGGTGACGCATAACGCTCGATATAACTTTACTTTTAGTAAAATCGTTTATATATTACCTTAATTATACATAGTTTCTTAAAATCATTTACATAATTTTTAAAATTTATTTATAGCGTGTCTCAAATTTAAATAATTTAAGTGATCACAATTATCTAATTTGCCAACTGTCAACATTTAGAAACAAATATTAACATCTATTCCTCTTTAAACAATTTTTGGAAGACTTTATTTTTAAAATACAAATCTCAAAAAAAGAGCGGTAAATTAAAGTCGTACATATAGACAGTGAGGGCTCATGCCTAAAACATTTGATGGTGCTGCGGAATATTAAAAATGTATATTTCGCTTATATTTTATTTAAAATATAAAAAATAAGGTAAGGTAAATATTAATATGTTAAATATTATTAACAATAATAAAATAAGTAACAAGTAGCACGTGGCTTAAAGAAGCTGTGAGTCAGTATGACGAGAACCCCCTTCGCACTCCGTTCGCGGAGAGAACCCCCTTCGTCCCGGTCCGCATCCGTTCAATACACAACGCTGACGAGTAGGCAGCGCTTTCGCAACTACTCTGCTGCCCAGATTAATACATATAAATTATATTAATATTTTCGTATACCTAATACACAATCAATAGACAATTAAATTAATTTATAAAAATATATTTTTCCTCAATTTGCTGGCAGCTCCGCATAGTATATGGACGAGCCAGAAATAAAACACTCATTAATAGAAATACTATTAAAAAAACGGCAAAAGATATCTCTCTATTGATCTATACTATCAATTGTGTCTATATTTGCAAATATAGACGACACAGGAACGCAACTTTCTAACCGTACATCATTTAATCTCGATCGGTGATCGTTTTCAGTCAACATGAAAAATCTTTGAAGGGTCGCACGTGAAAGTGTGGCGGGCTAATAATGGAAAGTCATTGGTCCCTACTTTAGACCAATTACGTTCAATTATTTTAGGAAATGCTAGAGAGACGACTCCATATTTACCATTCATTTTTTCAATACATATAAAAATACGCAAATGACATATTCATACTTTTCCAAGGAGCGTTATGCATGGAATATGTTATCAAGAGCTGCTTGCTTCACAGTCTGATTCTTCAGGCTGTTCAGGTTTAACATTTTTTCTTAGTTTTTAAAAACAGCGACTGAAGCTCACCAAAAAGGTATAACTATACTAAATTCATTAAAATAATCACTAAAGTTTCCGGGGGCCCTAACGATCGGGGACCTGATGTTCCAGCATCAAAGCATCCATATAAATCCGCTACTGAACTTTATGAATGAAATATTTTTTATTTCCTACGATTTCTCATTATTTTACTTTTTATTTTTATTTAAACAGCCTTTTAACCCGAAGGGGATTTTTGCCACCCGGAAGACACTACGCGATCTTCGCCGGTTCTGAGGTTCATCTATCCACCTCCCAAGCACATCCGTCTCAATCCTGATGCCAGGACTGTGACGGTTGTCCTCCAGGTTGAATAAGCTCTTTAAATACGAACCAGGTTGCCAGCTATAAGCCCGGGAGCCGTTTGTAACAATAATAATCGGACGTGGCTAGGTTACGCTCGTCGGGAAATAACACACTCTCTGATCCCGCAATACGCTGACTTCGCTCGTGCTATTGTCGTGATTTTGCGCAACGTCCTTACGTCGCTGAAGCCTTGACCTTTACCGTAAGCAGACAACACATCAGACATCTTTGGCCCTAGCTGCCATGGAATCTTCGCTACAAGTCGACTGAAGAAGTCGGTAAAATCAACAGCAGAGACAGGCATATCGACTACATCACTTCAACGCACTGAAACCGACGCGATCGCCATATCGACATCCTGAGCAACATCCTTGCGCCGCTGAAGCCTATGACCTTCGCCGTAAGCAGACAACATATCGGATGGTATTGATATCATTGGCCCTCGCCGCCATAGAATCTCTGCTACAAGCCGACTGGGGGAGTCGGTCAAAACCACAGCAGAGACGAGCAGATCGAAGCACTGAACCCGGCGCGAAAAATATATATTAATACTATACGACGCATTCGCACTTATGTCACATCTTTTTGAGAATTCAATAAATCAAATTATATCAAATAAAACATGGAGTCAGATAAATCTTCACACATCTTTAAGAAATTATTCTTCCAATACAGGCGGTAGATCGGGTCGATGCATGCTCTAGAAAGCTTGGGAGACGCAAAGGTCAATAAGTTGTATAGGATGTCACATTCTATTATAGAATAGTGATGGTCGATCGCTAAAAGCAACAATAACGCCGCTCACTAAAAAGCCGGTATCCGAAAAGGGAAAGTGTTGGTCCAAAGGCGAGGCGGGTCGGGCAGAGCCGGTTGCCGGCGGTCAGTGCGCCGCGGTTGGCCGCACTGCGCGGGCGCGTGTCGCCGTGGCAACACTGTCGGGCGGCGGTAAAATAATTATGATTCATCATACCTAGGACATAATCTTCAGCTTCTTCCAGTTCGCGGAGCCCGACGGGCCCATGGCGCGCTACCAGGAGGAGTCGTCCACCAAGCTGATCGTCAACTACATCCCGGAGGTGATGACGCAGGCCATGATGTATTCGCTGTTCGCGGCCATGGGCAAACTCGAGTCGTGCAAATTGATCGCGAACCGCGGCTACGGCTTCGTCGAGTACGCCGAGGCCGAGGATGCGGCCAAGGCGCGGAAGGCCTTCGACGGGCTGCTCATGCAGAACAAGACGCTGAAGGTATCGCACGCGCTCCTCCATCCGGAGGCGAAGCCGCCGACGAAGCCCGAGGCCGACTGGAACCTGTACATGTGCAACCTGCCCGACGAGATGACGCTGCAGGAGTTGCACGCGATCTTCTCGCAGTTCGGCCGCATCGTCAACTCGCGCGTGGCCGCCGGCATCGCCTTCGTGCTGTTCGAGCAGCAGCTCGAGGCCGAGCGGGCGATCGCGCACATGCACGGCTGCATCCCGGAGGGTTTCGCGCAGCCCCTCACGGTCAAGTTCGCCAACAAACCGAACCCGAGCAGACCGCGGGGGCCGCGGCCGGCGAGGCCCTGGCCGCTGCCCCACGAGCACGCCCACGCGCACTGGGCCATCTACGTCTACAACGTGGCGCCGGACGTGGAGGAGCTCACCCTCTGGCAGCTGTTCGGGCCGTACGGCGCCATCGTCTCGGTCAAAATTATCAAGGACCACCAGTCCAATCGCAGTAAAGGCTTCGGCTTCGTCACCATGAGGAGTTTCGATCAGGCCGCCCTCGCCATCCAAGAGCTCAACGGCTACGTCTTGATGGGCCAGCCTCTCTCCGTCAGTTTTAAGACCCACAAGAGATAATGTAAACTTTTTGTACAGTGTTTTTATAATTACGTTAAGTGACGTTCGCTAAGGCCGCCCCGTGCCTTATAGGCCGGGAGTCGATCGGCCGTCCGCGATATGTCCGTTATTATTCGAACCGTGTGCGAATCTCTTTTATCATTTTTTGTTTTGTTTTTGAACGAAGACGAATTCGTGTATTTTCAACTTTAAAGGCGGAGCTACATCTTGAGCTCCGTTGTCCGCCCCCAAAAATTTGATTGAATTGTTATTTTATCATTTCAATAAATGCCGATCTCGGCATGCCGTTTACGTCATGTTTATTTATTTGTCCATCCTCCTCCTTGATTTTTTTTGTGTCGATTGCCGTTCGATATTTCGACGTCGAGCCTTATGAACGTTATTCTAAATCCGACGCTCGAATATAATTTGCATCGAGTCGACCTAAGTTGTAGTTTGCACGCGATTATTTAGTTGTTCCCGTCGTCGACCCCAAATCGAAGAAGACTGCCATGAATTGTGCGTAGAAAATGCTAAATATTGATCGAATGCTCAATCGCTTGTACAAAATGTGTATTTCAATAAATAATTAATTATTTTTATATGAAAACCGTCGATATTGAGCATAAATAGAATTGTGCTGAGATTTTTTTTGATCAATGATTTTTTCTTTTTTTATAATGTTACGCAAATTAACTAAAATCGTCCGCAATTTTCATATCTATGATCGGCTGTCGAGAATAAGTTTTTATTCTGTGATCGGAGATTTATCGAATTAGAATAACTGATTGGAAGTCTGCGAAATACGAAACATCTGTAATGTCAGGCATCCTGCTGTAACTAATCAATGCATGCTGTGCTTTAGAAACAATTTTCGAGCACGAAAAGGCAGCCGGGTTATAAATGATAATTTATTATTGAACATTTTGCTTTATTTACTTATTTTCAATATGATTTATCTGGAATTGTATTTGTTTTTACAATATTTTGTTACTTTGTGAATAAATTCTTATTTCAGAAAGAGCTGCTTTTTATAACCTTATTACAAAATTTAATCATAATTGAATTCTTTGAACAGACAGCAGTGAGTATCTGTCGCGTTCATTTTTGGTTCCTAATTCAAATGCACAAGATGATAAGTTTCGCTTATCTTACGAGAAGATTCGAGTTTTTATCAAATCTAGAGATTTTTATTGCAAAATCTAAAATATGTGACTCATGCAAACATTTTTGAAGTCTTCACATACCTTCGGAATAGGATAAAGGAAATTAGATGGAAATGAAGCTTAATGGGAAGAAAGAATGAATTCTATGCTTAACCTATTGGAGGCTATTGGAATACATTGAAAGATCAGATATAATTCATGTATAATTTATTTTGCAAATTTACTGTATGTAATAAGCAAATATAAAAACCATTAGCAAAAAAAAATATCTTAGAATGACGGATCTTTTAAAACAAATTGTTAATTAATAAAATTTGTTGTGATAAATCATGGATATGTTCATCGATTTTGATCTCAATAAACATTGAATATCGATAAAATTATTTATATTCACTAGATCAGGGTATAAACTTCTAAAAAATCCCTATCCCTAATTCCTAGATTTACATTCCCGTACTCTTTCAGATTAAATAAAATTAAATACAGATAAATGAGGCCGTTCCACGACCTGACTAGACACGACCGTCCTAAAACATCGCAAAAATTGCATAAAATCAATAAACGACAATACGTCACTTTTAAAATTGCACGAGGATTAATCGGTTAGATAGTTAGCGGCATGCAAACGTTGCTAAAAGCGGGACTACACCGCCTCGTAAATACTAAGTCGTCTCCACTACACACAGGTACCTACGTCGTAAAAATACGTTGAATTATCCAGACGACGACGACGATGGAAGCTCAAATATTTCAGTTAATTTTACATCACGGACGCAGATAACGAATTAAAAAAAACAACATTGAACCAAAACAGACATAGAAAACATAAAATATTTAAACATCTTAAACACTTACATAAATAAATACATAATCGTAACTGGTACATCATTCTACGATTACGACAATTGTTATTGCAGTTTCAAAGACATTCGTTGTATTCATATACATTGGGATATGTATAAAATTAAAACTTCCGCAGACGGAAGCACACGTAAATATATTTATATATATTTGCTACGTTTATAATAAATTTTGTTCATTTTTAATATACTATACTAATTAAGTCACATCATTTACCGTTATAAAAACACATGTACTACGCTAAGAGAATACGGTGGATTAGAAAAATAATTCTAAATCATCGGAGAGCTGTATTATCGAGAACAAAAAAATGCATGCAACCTAATTCGTTTGATACGATCGACGACGTAAGCGAGAGTGCGTTTACATAATTATACGCCTTCCGATTACATCGATCGTCTAAATCTAATAGATTCGTCAAAGCCGAATGTTAAATAAACAACTATATATAAAAATATCGGAGGTAATGTACGGATATGTTTGATTTTTATTCATAAATTCGTCTCTATAAAATATGATAGATAAATAAATGATTAAGGCATATAAATAGTATTTTTTTATATATTGTCTTTCAATATGACGAAGGGCTTTGTACTCTCATATTCTTCAACTATCGACTTATATTATTTTCCGATAAATAAGTGCGGCAATAAAACAATTTGCCGCAGCAGCGTGTGCGTAGGGGGATTTACAATTTTCGTAGACAAAATAAATTGTTTTATAAGCAGTCGTTATCAAAAGATAAATATTATTGCTACGTTTAGAACAACAAACGAATAAATACACTAAATAAAATTCAGATCTATTAAACATCGATAAAACTTAACGGACAATAGTCTATCCTATCGTAATTCAACGATTAATTAATTTTGTTAATAAAAACAGATTAAACGCTATATATATATTTATTTATTAGAGGGACTAGTAAGCTGCCGCCAATTCCTTATTAAGTTCGTAATTAAGATTTAAACGTGCATTGCATCATATTTATAGGGTGTAAGTGGTCGTTTCGGCGTACGCGTAATCACGCGACATTGTATAGTTATTGTTTCTTTGATCCCACAATTAAAAATAGTAGTAAAAGGCAACTGGATTATTAAATTAATTAATTACACAGATCGGTATTACGATAAATATATAGGACATCTCTTTTACATATAAAATTTTTCATCAATATCGGTTATTTTATAAATTTATAAATAATATCTTTCATTTTATTAAGTTCCGACGCGTAAATTAATTCTTCTAAATCTTTTAAGCTTAATTTTTCACTAATAATTACTGTTAATTAAAAAAAAAAACCAAAATAAAACGTATATTTGCAATACGTTTAGTGCACTCAATATTTCTTGATCATTTTTAATAAATACGCATCTACGCGACGTTACGGATAGAGAGATATAAAAATTGTGCATAACTATTCGAACGACTCCTCCGTAACGTTCGCCGTATTCAACTCTTCTAATTAATCAAAGAAATATACATATTTATATAAAAAATCAGGGTGAAATTATTCTCAACAAGCAATTTTAATAATTATTATCAAAAACCATTTCAATTTTTTTCGCATACTCGACTGATTTCAATACATTCGATTCGTGCGAAATACCGTACGTTGATCCATATCAACGTCGGCATCCATGCCGATTATAATGATAGACGAGAGCCCTTTCATGGGCGCATGTGTCATATCTTATGTAACATGTGAATGATATATTTCCACGTCATAATTTAACCGAACCGTGTGCGAATCGTCTTCAACGATCCGTGTACTGATTCGTCAATACGTTGCCGATGACAGCGTTCTTCGATAAAATGCTCATCGGCGGCAGCTTGTTGCTCGCATCCATGCTCAATATGTGACCGGATATGTGCAGTTTGGGCATTTCGTTCCGTAACATCTGTGCATCCCTGTGCTCCGTCTTTTCAGACACATCCAAGACTTCCGGTATATGTAAGACGTGTACAATATTCGATCCCGTACGTAGCGATTCCAATATCATCGCCGAGTCAGATTCGTCATTTTTCGGAATTCTGATGATCTGCGTCGGTTGATTGGATAGTTTGTCGTGTTTGAAAAATACATTTTCGTCGATTTTATGTTTGACGATATCGCCGTTCGATGATATGTTGAAGATGACGGGCGGGGCGTTGACGCATTTGTTCTGCAATGTTGCATGCTGCAATGGCGGAAGTGGTTTTTTCAATAAGACTCTCGACGTAGACGACGATACTATGTTGATATCTTGATTCGATATGTAATTTTCATCGATTTGTTGCTCCATCTGAAATATTCGACATAATTAAGCTTCAATTTCAATTTCGCATATGACATGACATGACGTAAGATATCGATCAAACGTACCATGGAATTTGGAACGATTGACATCAATTCAGAGTCGACGTGCATTTTTATATCATTTGAAGAGTTATCCTCCATCTTGATAAAATCCATGTCGGATGTAGATGACAATTTATCGACATGAGAATTTTCTTTGGATTCAGCTGGCTGTGAATACAATATTACAATATATATTATAAACTTGTTTTAAGGAATATATTCAGTAGATTTATAAATAAGTTTCGAGTTGAGTTTTGTCGAGTGTCGGCATCAGACATGGCCGAGATCGGAATTAGGTGAAATAATGATTCTGTAGATTCTAGGGAATTATGAGCAGCTCAGGCTGTTATCCGTGCCGATTTAGTGATGATGATCAGGCGGTAAATTCAATAATAATCGACCCTATCCAAGTCCGATCATTATTACGATCCAAAAGAAATTTTGCTATGCATATTATGGGATTGTGGTAGAGAATTCAACATTGACACACAGTTTGTAGGCCTAAACTATTCGCGCCAATGAAGAATCTCAGTATCCCCCTCAAAAGCTGATAAATATGGTAAGGCTCGCATTGTCGACGTTCAGATGGAAAGTACGTGTTCAATTTAAGACATGAAGATGCCCAAGCGTGTCTATTATTCAACATCGCATTAGAAGGGTTAATAAGAGACATCCAGCACCATCTTTAGCAATTACAGCTCCTTGTCTATGTGGATCATGGCTAGATCTCGCTCCATTCTCAAGGATGATGTCAATGAATAATGGAATCGATAATAGGTATGGGATAAGGATCAACGAGACCGAAACAAAGTATATAATAACCAGTGTTATGGCTTTTAGGTAACATGCATATATTTCTGCTTAAATTCCATGCTTGCAAACTAGTGCTACTTAGGAGTTTGAAAGAATTGACGGTCAAGATTCTTCTTAAGGAAGACCAAAGACGAGTTCTACAGGACCCTTATCAAGCCTGTCCTGACATACGGGTCTGAATGTTGGGCTCTGAGAAAGTAAGATGAGTGACGATTGCATGAGGATTCTGAGACAGATATTAAGAGCTGTATCCGACAACGAGGAATAGCATGTCCGATACCATGAGGAGCTGTGCCGACTATTCAGGGATATACTGATCACAGTTATATTCAGAGTGGTCAGATTGTAGAGCGCTGGTCACAGGAAAAGGTCTACAAGCCTTCCTGACCCTAGAGGAAAGAAAGACCAAGGCTGAGGTGGTTGGACTGTATACAGGAGGACGCTACACCATTAAGATTGACTGGAAGATGGAGCGGACATGGCGGCAGATCGGATGGAGTATGGTGTTGAATGAGACCAAGGTTCTACATTAGGGCTGTTGTGCATATGATATAATATTATGAGACCGAGGAATAAACTATTATGAGTAAGGAGGCAATCACATGAATACATTAAAGAAGACTAGTCGGATGGTACGAAATGGAGAAAGACAATGGCCAGTTGAGGGAAGGCTGTGTCGAGAAATGCCATAAGCTGTTGAACTGGTATGAAAGAATATAGTACAGCAAGAATGCAATCAGCAAAGCGCAAATCACAGAAAAACTAATTTTATTTTATGATAAAGGTATTTGACGAGAATATATGTATGTTCTTATTTTCACTGAGCACAAGAGAGTGGTAAGGAAGTACAAAAATTGTTAACCCTCTGAAGGGTGCACACCATTATGGAGGGGAGAATGCACTGTTGTGGCTCCATAACATCCATAGCTGGACTGGTTTGGGAGGTGAATTGTTTCAGTTTGCAAAGGATAGCAAACACTAAGGAAAGGCCGCAAGAATCAATAGATCACCAATGTCTAAAAACAGTTACAGAACAGAAGACTTTCCAGGCCTCGTCCCATCAGATTGGCTCTTGTATTTTTAAAAATGCAATGTACCGCACATATTTTTTAAATAAAACGGAACTTAGTTTATAAATCAACTGATAATTTCATGTTAAATAATATTACCATATGCTTGTGTCGAATGTGCTGCGACAGCTTGGCTTTAGATGCGTATTGTTTATGACAAGGAGCATACGGACAATGATGAGGAATGCTCGATACTGCTCCGACACAAGTACTGAATCCCGAAAAAGTTTCCAATTCAGTTTTTTCACCACTTGCAGTGACATTTCTACTAGACGGTGGCAGAGACTCTCCTAAAAGTAACATTTAATTAGCTAATCTGTAAAACTCAATTAATTTGTCATAGAATTTGTCGAGAAAGAATTATTACCAGGATGATTTTTAAGTATATGGCGCTTTACGCTTAGAGCTGCTTTGATAAACTTTATCGCAGTGTTGACAGAAGTAATCACGAGCCAAGCGTATGATGGGCAATTGCAATTCGGGAACTGAAGCTCTGCTTATTTCCGGGTGACGCCGTGCCAAATGATTTACCTGAATATCATTATTTATTTTAAATTTACAGAGGAAAATATACTGATGATAAAAAGTGATAATCAACTAACCAACATTCCTCTTCGTTTGAAACCTAATCGACACGGATGACATTTAAACGTGTACAACAAGTACGACGAGAATTCATCTTGATTATTCGCATTCATGTTATTGGCTCGTTCACTGCATGTGTACACGATCTAAAATTAAAAACAATAAAGATCACATTTTATTTTAATATATTCGATATATATGATTTTTATATGCACCTCTTTATTATTGCACATTTTTTGTTGTCTCGCGATATGATCTTTTAATTTGTCTTTACGTTTAAACTGTTTATTGCAATTCGGACATATAAACTCCTTTTGTTTTTTGTGCCTAGAATATTTAAAATATAATTTTATCACCGTATACAGAAAAAAATATATAAATAGTGAAATAATTCAAATATCGACTAACATCTTTGAATTGTGCAACTCCAGTTTGTCTTCTGTTTCGAAATCACATTTACACTCGGCACAGAAATATTTTTTGACGTCATGATATTTCAGAATATGTTCTTTTAATTCGCTACAATCCATGAAATTCTGAAAAAAATATATTTAATATAACTCTATTTGATAATAGAATGGAAAAAAATTAAAAAATTAATTACCTCTTTACAAATCGGACAATTCCAAGCATCGGACTGCAACTTCTGTATGTATTTATCAAACAGCGGATTGTCAACGAATATTTGCAGATTGTATTGATGTTCATTTTGCAAATGTTCAATAAACGATGGAAATAGTTGAAATATTTCAGTGCACATAAAGCAGTTGATTTGCATTTCGTCGTTGTTATTGTGAATGCAATGCTGACATTTTTGTGCCTCATTAATTTTGCTGAAATAATAAATACTCAATAAAATAAAAATATACGTACATTAAAGAATTAAAACGTATTTAAATACCATTGACATTTATTATCAATCAATGCATTCTCGGTAATTTCTTCGCATTCTGATATTGCACTGATCTTTTGAACATCTGAATTATTTGGATCAACAATTTCGTCACTATTCGATTCATCCGATGTCCAATCCTTTTTTAAATGTAGGTCTTTAGTAGGCGATTGGTTGACATCTTTATTTATAAGATTTACAATCTTAGATTCTTTCGAAGGTTTCGTGACTGTTGGGATTCTGTAAATCCGCAATTAATTAAAAAAAATATTCATTCTATTTTATAGGATCAAATTATTATATGAATAAAATTAAAAACCTTTTTTGTAGTTTAATCTCTGCGTTTGCATTAGCACTGGTTGCGAAATTTGTAATGTGGGTTTTCATATGTTGTTTTACGCTAGACAAAATAAAAATGTAACAATTAGCAATGCATATTAGATAATTTAATAAAATATACACAGTGGATCGTCAGCATGTTGTGATTTAATATTTTTTTTCGAGTTTGTGACCTTGCGAACACTTTAGATATATTTAGTTTAAGTTTAGAAAGTGTAACACAATCATCATATGCACGAGAGCCCTAGTACAAGTTTTTTTTACGTCAAATACACCCTTTTCAATAAAAATGGATCAATTTGATTGTGTATTTGATTTGCAAAAGGGTGAATTCGATTTGCAAAAGGGTGTATTTGATGTAAAAAACCTGTATTGAGCTCTGGTTGTATTCAATACTATTCTCCATCTTATCCGATCTGCAGCCATGTTACTCTATCGTTTAGTCCCAAAAATGCAGTATCCCTCTGTATAGTCTAACCATCTTATTGGTCTTCTTTTCCTCCAGGGACAGGAAGGTTTGTTGACCATAAACATTTTCGGAAGCTGACTGTCCTGCATTCTTGACATGTGACTATCCCATTTGAGTCTGGTTATTATCTTATATACAATGATAGCTGTGACTGGTAAATCCCTATATAGCCGGAAGAGTTCCTCATTGTTTTAGACACCCCATTTCCCGTTGTCGATTACAGCTCCGAATATAAGTTTCAGAATCATCCTCTATAAGATCATCAGCCCCTTTTAAGATACGGGTCTGAATGTCGGGCTCTGACAAAACAAGACCTTGGTCTTCTTTGAGGAATCTTGACTGCAGATGCTTTTGAAATCCAAAGTACCATCTGTTTGCCAGCATTGCAGACCTTCAGACTTCTAGTTATATTGTTATATTAATTATATTCTTTGTAATCATACGAAAAATAAAATATATCTCGGCGCTATAGCAGGGTTGACTGTATATGTATATTCAAAATAGAAAAAAAAATCCTAATGAGTCACAAAATCCTGACCAATCACTGTAAGTTTAGAAAAAAAGATTAAAACCGATAAAACGATGGAAAATTGCGGTTACAAACTTCCATCTATGTTCAACCGCATCTTTTTTGATAATTTTCTTTTTTACTTTACGCAAAGAAGATTTCTCCATCTGTAAAACAAATATTATCATTAAATACACATACATATTATTAAAATAATTATTATGAGACACGTACATCATCATGGGTATTCAGATGATCTTGCAATTCGACCGAAGACGTAAATTGCATCGGACATTCGAAACATGGCCATTCGATTACTTCTCCCTCTTCTAAAATAAAAAAATGCATTTAAAATTGCAATACAAAAAATATTAAAAATCATATGAATTATTTATACCTTCGTTCGGCAAGGGAAGACCCCATTGCCGAGCATAGGTCACACTATATCCCAATATTAATTCGGCATGCGGTGATATCGATTTAGACGTAGTGAAAAACAGTTCATCGCCCAACTGTTGTAAACATACGTTCTGATTCGGTCCGGGTGAAAAACGCACGTATCGCATCCAATTCGACATTCCTTAAAAATTATAATTAATCAATAATGATATAATAAAAATTAAATCCATAAACATCATACGCACTTTCATCGGATACATCGATGGTAAAATCTCCTACATCGTTGTGAATAAAAAATTGGGGATTAGCATCGCCGCTATCAATTGCCATGTTTTGCAGCAAATGTTGACGGACTCCTTCTAACGGCCCGAATCGAGCTTGAATTGGAATTCGTCGTTTTGCAAAAACACCGAGAACCGTAGATTTATCATCGCCATAGTATAACAATAGATGGGATACGGGCAGAGATGCTTTCGCTCGACACGGAACAGATTTATCAGGAATACACGCTGAAAATATTTATTGATATTATTAAAAAATATTATCAACGCACAGTTTAACATTTAAATAAAACATACTGATAGATGCGTCGGTGTCCATTGGTTGTTTCCGATCCCGACGAATATTAGTTTCAATTATTATGTTGTCGTCGTTTAAATAATTTGAAATATCAAAATTATTCAGCGCACTTGATTCTTGTTGATCGATGTTCGTAACATTGATTTCAGGATTTGAGTTGTGCTTAAATCGTAATAGATAATATTAGATAAAAATAATGCGATTATTTATTATAATCGTATTTAAATTACCATGTCATTAGTCGAAACGATTCCGAGATCAAGATTAACGTTAGAATTTATGACATTTTGATTATTATTGAAATTGGAGTTGCTCAGCGTGGATAAATCTGGTATATTTTGAGAATCGTATTTGATTTCTATGTATAAAAAAAAGCATATACAATTAAAAATTATAATTTAAATAATAATATTGTGTTGATGCAAAAGTTTTAACTTTTTTACTAATTTAATTAATTAAATAATCTCTATTTAATTAATTAATTTATTAAAAGATAATGGATTGTTGGGATTACAGAGTGATCCAATTCGTCAACCAGTCATAATAAATTTTTATACAAATGGTATAAAAGAAAAATATAGATAAAGTATATAAGTATCGTCATTAGTTATATGATATTATAAAATCTCATATTAGAGATCAACGAAAGGGCGGTACTTTACATAGAAAATATCTATGTAATCAATCAAGCGTTCAGTAAATTGATTGCTCTGACTATCGGAGAGTTCCCGAGAGCACGTGTCCTCACATATGGTGGAAGAAAAAGCACACGCGAACAAGCTCCATGGTATTGAGGTGGCGCCCATAAGGGCAACTCGCACAGTACAAGGGGGTTATGTACTGCGCCAATCAACTGCTTGAAGAAGTGCTTTGCCAAGTAAATCGACCTTCTTTACTCGAGGGTTACATACTCCAGGCAACCCTGAATCCATGCGCTAGAGTATAAGCTCGGGTAAAGTGCAAAATCTCTTATATAGAGATATCTTAAGAATTTCTTCTGGATTTTCTCTAGTCTGATGATATTCGAAGTGTCATATGGTCCCCAGATGATAGATCCTATTAGAGATCCTGATAGAGCCTAAATTAACGATTGCCTGGAAAGAGTTACGTTCCCAAGCATGTAATTAAAGGCTAGAAATTCTTTATATCTCGAAAACGTCATTTCCCAACACTAAGCGGGAGACGATTAGTATATGCTCATTCAAGCAAAGAGTTAATGTCCAGCTGCAGCGAAAGGGGATCACCTGTTGAGGTAATTGATTTAAATAGTTTTAAGTCATCTGCAAAGAGTGAGAAATTCCAAGAAAAGACATGTATGTCGTTTATAAATAAACCGAATAATAATGATTCCAAATTGGAACCCTGTGGGATTCCCGAAGTTGCATCGTAGATACATAACGTTAGGGAATCAGGCATCACGTACTGTTTCTTCTCCTTTAAATAAGTGGAAAAAATCGTAAGAAATTGACAGAGAATCCAAAACTATAACATTGAACATCCAGGCCGAAATCCATGCTGTTCATCGATGATTCTACTCTCTACGTGACAAAATATTCTCTTATGTAGAATCATCTTGAAGAACTCGCTAGGTCCGGATAGAACAGTCACTGGCCTATAATTACCAATATTTGATTAATGCCATTGGAGAAAAATTGTTTTGACTTTGAGCCGTTGAGGGAAGTTTTTATTTGCTCTATTGCATAAAATATTTTACTAAAAAAAAATGCAGTGATCTGAATGATTAATAATCAGAAGGATCAAGGTCTGGAGAATATGGTGGGTGCTTGATAGCATCCCAATTCAATTAATTTAGCTTATGTTGAGTCATCATCGTCACATTATGGCCGCGCATTGTGGTGATGAAACACTACCCTCTGATCTCTATTTTCCAAGGGCCATGTTTAATTTTATTAATTGTTGACAATATCCTTCCGTTGTAATTATTTGATTACGTTCTAAGAGTTCAAAATATATAATACACTTGAAATCCCACCAAACAAAAAAAAACAGTACTTTTTTAGGGGTTTCAACAAGTTTGAAAGTTTTGGTTTGTCCAGGTATACTCTAATGACTTTTCCGTGTTACGTTATTATACACTTTCTATTTTTCATCTCCAGTCATCAATGATGCAAAAAAGGGTGTTGAATCACGGTCCAAGAAATTGGCAAGTGACAATTGATGAGGATTCTTAACTTAGTACCGCAAAAAACGTCAAAACTATTGCATCAATCCAATACATGGATTAAAAAATAATTTACCTTGAGTTTTCAATGTGTTACAAGAATTTTCGGTAGGACGTGCGATTATAAATCCATTCTCTTTAGTCAAGGAATATGAAATACCGGGTTGATTATTCGTTATTAGAAGTTCGACTTGATCTTGCTTTATAGTATTACCTCCGATCATATGAAAATCACCTGATTTAAATATAATAAATGCATATTAAGTTATACGTCAATATTAAATAATTCATAAACATGCAATTCAAAATACCGTTGGATGAAAAAACAAGATGCATATCATTATTTCCGTCGAGCATTTGAGTTGTCGTCGACGATACCGTACTGATCGCACCAGTGGATGGTAAATATACAGCTTCATTACTATTGGAAACTCCAAATCCATCGCCAGAAGCAAATACTTGCTGAGGATAAAAGTTTACATTCGTATCATGCTCGGAAGCAACGTCATCACTGCACGTCACATCATCGATAGCATTCAAAAGCGGAGCCAATCGCTACAAATACAATTTATTTAATTAATATTTAATTATTTAATGTATTTATTTGATTATTTTACCTCATTTTGTAAACTATTATTCACGGCGTTCACATCGACATGTCCGGAATACGAACTAATGTATTGTGTGATATCTGGCGGATGAATATCATCGATGTGTGGATCATTTGGATTATTGCTCGGAGAAAGGGCATAGGTTCCTACGTTTAGAATGTTTCTGCTGTCATCGCAGAGCATATTCGTGTTCATGGATTTAGAATGGTGAGTGGAATTCTCTCGATATGTTTGCAATAATGGAGCGTGTTGTAACGGAGGAAGGGAAGGTAATACTGCAGGTGTTCCGTGTATCGGCGAGTAGCGTGCAGTTGAACTCATGTTCGGATCTCTTTCCAAAAATGGTGGTGATGGTGGATATGTCTCTTCCAACTAGAAGCATATGCACATAATTAACACAAATTTTGAATGAATTTATTAAAATAATTTTTAACAAGAGATAATTTAACATACATTGACATATAATAAATCTGTAGAAGCATGATTGGTGTTATTGTTGGGTTCCCATCGTGATATACCGCCACTGGGTACGCTGCTCGATATACTCCCTTCATCTTCGGGAGGATCGCCTGAAATATATTAATTATATTATTACACATGCCGCTCACGTAAGTCGCTATAGGGTGATAAATAGTAATAAGGAACAAAGCTTCACAAAAAAATGTTTAGTAATAAAATTTCTGAGAAAATCACGTATAATAAATACTATTTATAAGAAGAAATATGCTATTATGCACTTTTGTCAATAAATCAAATTTGAATCCGTTATAGAATGTCACTATATGTATTATTGATTGATTATAATTATGGTTGGAAATGAATTTACATCAAATTAAATCGTAATTGATTACTTGAATTGTGCTATCGGCATATGGACGATAATTATATTGAAATAAAGAGTTATTGCATAATTTCAAAGGTTCAGTAAGATCGTGACATGCAAATGAAACATCAGCATAACATAAAAATATAAGTGAAAAGGATATTGATTGAAATTAAGATACAAATCATAGATAAACCGAAATGTCAAACCATTTTGATCACAATATATGTTTCCTGAACGTGTATATTTGTATTTTAAGCCATGACAGATGTTACAAATGAGAGCTCTTTGTTTGTGACTAACATATTACATATATCATTGTCAAAATAAATCAATGGATGGCATTTGCGAGTAGGGGTTGACTGCGATTTATGAAAGAAAGAAAACGAAGCATAATTGTTATGAGACGAAGTGCGAGGATGGTGAGCAGGTAGGGCTACCTTCCAAAGCCGGCGCGGCGTCGGCGGCCTTGCTGCGCATGGCGGCGGCGCCCCTCTGCCAGCTCGGCCCGCGCGCCCTCCGCCACCATCAAAATAAGACTAGCGGCCAAAGCAGCCTAGCGCACGGCCATGACAACACAGACAGTTCAATAATCAACCTCGACTTCGTAGTCAGTTCAAGTTTAAAAGTTCAAATTATTATCTTTCCATAGCCGCACATATTCCTTTACAAAAACAAATCCATTAAATGAATATACAAATTTGTACAATGTATTGCTCAATATTATTAATTTTTCAAAAACATTACAAAAAATCACTTTGTAAAATAAATCCATTCAATTAAAAGTAACTTATTTATTTCATTTCAATACGAATGATTTAATGCATTGTTTCGTTATTTCTGTTAAAAATTCATCAAATTTAATAGGATAATTTTTCGTTACTGGCAATATTTAAATCTGTATTTGACGTCTGTCATTGATATGAACTCAGTGATAAGCTGACGATGTCTCTAAGACCAAGAGTCGTAAACCTTTATAAAACCGTAAGCATTTTTGTTACGCTAAATATTTTATCAGAATGGTTTTGAGTTGTTTATAAATAACTGTTGAATTTAAATAATAAACATATGACATAATATTTGACCTTTTGCTCTGTTTATATTGTTTGTGTCGACTGTTATTTATTCAGTAGTTCGTTTCTTGTTAATTTATTGTAGACGGATTTATATTTCAGTTGATTTATCTCGGTAAAGATTGGCCGCAAGGATCGGATGTTTTTCGTACAAAGTGCCATAATGCATTCTTGAAAAATAAAGATGTTACGGATCCAAAAAAAATTAAGGCTTTAATTAAACACGGAGAGTTTGTTGTGAAGGAAATTGAGGCTCTCTACATGCTGAAAAAATATCGCACCCTCAAGCGAAATTATTACGATAAATAAATATTCGTCGCGTTGAATGAGGTTTGAATTTATTTTAAATCGATAATATAATTTAATGCATGTATATTATTGGAACAGGATGAATAATGGGATGAATAATAACAAAAATAATTTAATATTCATATATGTATGTATGTATATTAAATTATATATTATTACATTGTTAAACATTTTGCATAATATGACATATGTTTATTTATATCATTTTTAATAAAGTGATTCATAACAAAATATGAATTTTAATTAAATAAATATAAATCAATGCTACGATGAATACTTTTTTTTAATAAGGACAAGTGATATGATTTATTATTGATTATTAATACATCTACTGTCAACGAGTGTGATTAAAAAAAATTATATTCATAACAGTTCATTTTATTCAAATGTGCTTAGTTGAAAAATTGAAAGATTACCTGCCCTTCGCTTCCTTTCAATTTTCTATTTAAAGCTTTTGCATTATTTTCAGTTAACACTATAACATTTTTTGCAGGTTTCAATTTTAATCAACATGCAATAATAATAACTTCATTCTATATAATCAATATATGTATATATATCTGACATGGTAATCTACAATTATACAAATATATTATTATATGTTGAAATAGTTGATTTATAAATTGTCTATTAACATTCGGACGATTCGTACATAAATACATACACGCTCACTAACATTCATTGTCTTTAAGTCGGTGATTTTTAAATCTACTGTTTTTTTTTTTTGGAAAACCATGTATATTAAAAATATATAAACAGATTTCGAAGCAACTCTTAATTAAATAATAAAATTCCAAGTACGTTATACAGTCATTCAATTCATTTTCTCAAATATACATATAAATACATGCATTCTAGTATACAATTTACACAATCACGCAATAATACAAATTATATTTATATACAGAGTCAATTCCCTATATCCCAAAACGCAGAAATCATTCCAAGTGGTTGTCGATATTAAAAAAAGTAAATGATTTCAATGTTATAAAGTATCAATATAAAATCAAGGGATTTTAAAAAAAAAATTAAACGTAAATTATACAATCTATTATCGTACAGTAAATTAAAATATCATAATTTAAATAAGTAGGTCCCTTAAAATTTCAAGATAAAGGTATTTGACTATATATATGCTATATTTTGTACAACTATTAGTAGTTAACACTATTTATTTAACTATAATATTATTGTAATCATCCATTATTTCCCAAACATAACACATCTATGTTAACCGAGTGAAATACAAAATTATAACATTTATTGTAACAATCGTGTAAGTCTATTGAAAGATGTATCGAGAGTATAAAGAGTTATGAGCATTGCACAATCTAATCGTTTTGCTTTTTCAGATTGAATTCGGGCCCAAAAAGTATTTATAATGTTGATTTCAATGCTTACTAGATCTTGTCCCTATTAATTTTTTTCTATTCCCTAAAACGAAAATGAAGCTCAAAGGACAAAGATTCGGATGAGAAATTAATATAAATAAAACGTATAAAATCAATAACAAATATGTAAATATTATCGTCGTAAACATATTAACTATAAGCATTATTGTATAAATATATATATAACGTAAATAATAAATAAATTATGCTATTATTTGTTAATGTTAACATACTGTTGAGATGAATAGTTTGGGAAAACGAGATGCGATATTTTACAAATTTTCAATAACTTCATGAGCTTTTTTATTTATAATAACAATAATATATATCGACATAAACAATGTTATTTCATTCGCGGGAAACGAACGAACCGTATTGGATTATATTTTTCATTAAAAAAATCATTTCCTACAGCGTAAATTGAACAAATCTTAATAATACACAATTTTACAATGACTTATGTACATTCAGAAAAATAACTCGCGTTCAAAAACGCGCGAGAGCTTTAAACACTGTCAAATTTTAAAACATTTTTAGATCTATACGTGTGTATATATAATAAATATTGAATATTTAAAAAAATACATATTGTATGTTTCTTTAATAAACATGCGTTTACGAATGTAACATATTTTTTTTTGTGCATCTTTGCTATGATTTAAATTCTATATATATATATAAATATTTCCATATAACTAATTAGAAGGATATATACGTATAATCAATTTTCAGTTTAAAAATGACGTTGTATGAATATATTTAATTAACGAATTTATTGTTGAAAATATTTTAATAACAAAGACTTTTTTTTATATATTATTATAATTATAAATTACACAACTTCATTAAGTCCTTTCTATAATATGGAAGCATCTATACCACTGACCACAACATACCTAAATTAATCAATATTCAAATTTTTTTCTATTCCTTTACATTTCTCTATATTATTATTATTTTTATTAATATATATCCGCATGGTTATCTATGCGCAAGACTCATTCATATTCATGTCCAATTGAATAATATATTTTATAATAAAATGCGTTAGTTATTACAACAATTTTCACCAATTTTTTTATTTATTAATAATGATTCATTAGTGAGCAATGATAACGAGATATTATTAAGCGATAAAATTTTAACATTCGGACAATAATAAAAGCATACGGATGGATGAACATTGGAACTAATTATGTAGCTCGTTTTATTTTGTTCATTTGATTATACATTTAGGATTACAATCTAGATTTTTTTGATGGAAAATTCAATTTCATACTTTTCGTTTCCGTATCCGGTCATACTAACCTATCAGGTTCATTAATAATTACTAAATTAATTCAGAAATATCATAAAGTTTCCACACCCTTTTTGGAAATACACCCTCAAAAATATTATGAGGGATAAGGCTTTGATGCAGTGATTTTAATCGTATTACCAATGATATATGACATCTCTACGAGATTTCTAATAATGAAAAATTAAATATTTAAATAGTACAAACTAAGATTTTATTATCAAATGTTACATTCTTAATTTTTCCGAATGGTCCAATACAAATAGGTATAATTCAATGACCCTTGTACAAAAAAAAATAATATTATTTAGCGTTTATAATTGGAAAATAGTGATTATTTACGTTTATCACAAACAACAGATCTCGATTATTAACGTTTGATAGGAATGGTATTTATTCTATAATACTTGTTCAATCGGAAATGATTTTTTAATAAAATTATAATTTCATTAATCAAATACGTTGCATAATTTCCCGTTTACGTCATTAAAAAGTATATATATTCTTGACAAATAACTGTTTTTCGTATAAATAATAACGCAAACATAAGCGGTTATTTGTTTTACATAATATAAACAAGCAAAGCTCAGTAGTCCCGTAGCACTCTATTCATGTTATTTATCAACGACAGAGTGTTTACAATTTTAACAATAACTTTAAAAAATCGTACACATTAGCTATTTTGCACATGTATACATAATATCTAAAGAGAAAATATTTTTTTTTGCAAGTTATTGATTATATAATTAATATTTAATATGATTTATTAACATTTATCAATTTTTTTTTGTAATGCAATACATATAATATTACTAGGCTCCAAAAAATATTTTTGTAAACCCTCTTCTCTTCTTCGCCCGCAACATATATTTTTTTTTACTCTTTCTGAAGAATTTGGAAGATGATGAAACAAATATATCTTATTTAAATAATTCATCCAGCAAAATATTTATTCTAAAACAATTAATCCACGATTAATAAACGCGGTTGCGTCGGTATATCGCCGCACGTGCGATACTTACATCATCAATTTTATTTTCTAATAACATCACGGTGTTTAGTCCTTCTTGTCTCCGTCCTCGGGATCTTTGAGCATGTGCCACTGGGCGATGGGTCTTCGCGGGGACGCTAGCATATCCGACCAATGACGCAGCTCTGTTCCGGATGCGCTATATCCAAGGACGACCTTGCCGATCGGTTCTGACGTTCCAATACGATCATAGTCCACGACGGTTACCACTAGATTCACCTTCTGTATGTTTTTATTAATATAATGATAAATGTGCAAAATGATCGATATTACTGAGAATACATGCTAAAATTTTACAAAATACTAATGATTTTATTTAATATTATCGATATTTTGAGATAATTCAGAAATCATTTTATTATTAATTAATAAAATTTATGCTAATAGATAAATTCTAAATTATCTCGTCGTTGCATCTACCGATACATAATTAGGATATGTTTTAGTATCTGCAGATTCATTGCTAAAAACCCATTCTAAGCAGTGTTTAATGGAATTCTAATCGGAAAATGTTACTAATTACTATGTTAAGGTTGATTAATATATTTATTCCATTGTCCAATTAGAATTCCTCTATATTTTAGCAGTGCTTTTTTTTAGATATTTAAAAAATGCATGTAATATAAAAATCGAATTTACTTAAGTTATGTAATTATATTTTTTAATCATCTAAAAAAAAGCTTTGACTATCAATATGTGACTATTATTTAAATATGTTGTAAATAGATTCTTAATTAATACATCATTACAAAAAAAAATTAAAACTATTTGTATATAAAGTCTGATTTTTAACCCTTTAACCGTTATTGTCACCCCGGCGTGACAGCTGCTTATTCACTGCACACGCAAGCGACACGTGCTGCTAAATAAATTCGATATTTTTGGATTTGCAAATTTATTCTCGTAACATATTGATGCATATTTCTTGTAGCGGTTAAAAGGTTAATAATTGAAATAATAATTTAGTATTAAAAACTTCAGACGGTATATATTATTAATACTTTATATTAAATTTAGCAACCTTCCTATTGATAATATCATAATCGATTCTCGATAATACTAGTATTTCTATATAATAGCGGAAAAAGTAATATAATTCTATATCATAAAACTTCGTCAAGTGAAAAATGTGTACTAAAATGTTTGAAAGCGTGATATCATCTACGTTTTATTTTCATTAAAAAAAGAGTAATTGTGACTATCGTGTAAATCTAGTAACGATTATTTATATAGTCGAGTGTGATATGTCAGAGATGATAATGGATCTGTAAAGCGGACGTGATAAGAGGAGAGCAATGCTTTTGAAAATATTAAAATATAAAATAATAGGCGTAATAAATGCAGGAATTAAGAAAAGGCATGCGATTTAGGTATTAAAAATTATGGTTGTTAGATATGTATGTTTATCATTAAATCCATTGGGTCGATGGTATGGAAACCGTCGATAATGATCGGTCGGTTCCATTCGATCCGACGCATTTAATGATTTCATTAGACTGATTGTATAAAACTTTAATTTTGCGTGCATAAATCTAGATTAAAATTATGTTAGTATTCTATTTATTAAATTTTTGACACGATTATTAAATTACCAACCCTGATTTATTTATTAATTGCTGAGTGAATCAATAATGATGTGTCTTTTATATTTTGATGATGTAAATACGTATTTTTTTTTTAATAACGGAATGGTATTTAAGGGAAGGTAATTTAAATTTAATGTGTATAGTCTAGAAGAAAAATAGCATAGAAGAGTAGCGGGGTGAGAGTATGTAGATAAAAACGAAAAATATAATAGTACGCTATTACAGGCAAAATAAAATAGAAAGATAAATAGGAAAGATAAAGAAAATTGACCAATTTACATGTAAAGTAACCATTTGGTAATACAGTTACAAGGGGAGACAGTCTGCCATGCTGAGTGCCCTCTTTGTAGAAGTGTTGTGATGTTTTTTTTTTTTTTTATTTTAATCTATCAGTCGTCACTGTATCGTGATTTTATTTCAGATAAATATTCTGATCTTATTATATTGTTATAAAATGTAAATGTGTATGTGTGTCGTCTCGTGTGTATATCGCCCGTTAAGATAACCCCAATATTTAAAAATGTGTATCGTAGGTAAATTCAAAATAAGGAACAATCTCATAAATACATAAATTAGAAATAAAACAGCCTAATAAGTTTTACAGTCGTAGAGAGTTAAATGTGTAAAATGTTTTAATGTATTCGGTATAACGTTGACGTCTGTTCGTATCCTATCTCTCGATGCAGTAAATAGAATCGTAAATAATATATATATAACCGAATTCTTATCTATCAAAATACGTGATTTACGATTATTATACGATGCCTCATTTAATAACATATATATATAATTTATACGATATAAATAAAATTTGTTGATATAATCGTTGAAGAGGGCACTCAGCCCATCGGCATTGTTTTTAAACTTCTCTGCTCGTACCTGTATTTGTTCAAACGGCACTTCAAAGGTAAACGACTCATTGTAATACGGATTTAATGTGCATTTCTTGATGCTGGTCTTCTTTTTCTTCAGACGCTTTCCATTTTGCATTAGAGCTATCTTCACGTACGGATCTGTATCGAATTGAAAAGAAAAAAATACATTATTTTATTCCGGATCCTTTAATACTATGAACGCTATGTCTATATATAACTCATTACGACAAACCATAACAATATCTAAAAGCGATAAAACGGAAACAATTTATTTTAAATCGAATAAATATATTCTAAATAAAAAAAAACCCTTGCTAAGTAGGTTGATTAAACGTAAAAGTAAATCGTCAGGCAGTGTAAATCGTAGGATATTGAAAAATTACAAATATACTTACAAATATAATTAAAAAAGTATGATTAATATAAATATATCGTGGAGAATTGTGAAATGTATATATATTTTTTTTAATAAAAAAAGAATTGCATTAAAAATTTGAATATAAAACTAAAAGCGAGATGTAAACATTATGTAATAACTTACCGTATTATGAATTTAGTATTAAATCGAATGAAATTATTTGCGTAAAAATTATCAATAGATTGATACTACGTTGTACGGTTTTAATGAAAAAGAGATATATTAAAAAAAAACATGCATGCACATATTATGTTTATATCGACCCGGTAAAAAAAGTACGGTATTGTTAAAACGAAGGGTTTTATATAATTAAGTAAGATCGTATTAAAAAATTAACAAAAAATAAATTATAATTACGTTAACAATCACATTTACTTACACACAACACCGACAATAGATATATTTTCCAATTTATTTTACCTGACAAACCACCAACGTCCATTTTCTTGAGGTTTTTAGCTTCCAAAATAACCACAGTGAGTTTTCCTGCAGTTGGTACATAGCGCAAAGAGAAGCATATGTCTCCTAACTTGTTATCCTGTAATTTTCCAAAGATCCGTTAGTAACACGTCGTTACTGTTTGCTATATATATTATATTAATAATGTTACTAAATGATTTCATTGATATAAAATATGAATATATACATAATAATCTGTGTTGTATATCTGTATATGTGGTTATATGATGTTGATTCCTATAAGAATGTTATGTGATATTGTAAACTATATATGTATTGAGGGGGATATAGACATAATTGAGAGATTTACATCTTAATCTTTTGACGTTTAATTGAAATATCCATTCGAAAGCATTTTGATATTGATTTTATTTACGGCTTAAGAAAATTTAACACGGAGATTCAAAGTATAATATAGCAAGAGATAGACAGAAAAAGAGATAGAATAAAATAGTAGGGATTAAGGGTCGCACTGAATATCAAGGCAGGGTACACACAATGACAATAACAATAACTTTTATCTTAAGTTTATAAAATTTTGGGAAGGCAAAGGAATAACAACACATTTTTGGTTGTTGATTATGACAATGTAAATAAATAGCATCTGGTGATCACCTAAAAGCAAATATCCACTTGTGTCAATACATAGGCTGTAGTGAGCTCAAATTTTACACTCGTAAAAATAAAAAAAGACAACGTATTCGACGGTGGTCGGTGTAAATTGACAAGACAAATCCACATGCATGCACTGTGTACGAGGATACGGTGCCGCTGTATTCCGATGGTGTTGTGCGGACTTACCCGGCACCGACCGACTGCAAATATTGAATTCACTATCACCTCTCAATCGCTGTGACGTTAAATCACAGGGATATTGTTAATGGAATATTTAATTATATAATTGCAACTTCTAATCATTACGCACATTTTGACAATCACATTTAATCACAATCAAATAAAACATCCAATAATTTTAAATAATATCAGACAAATAACTTGTATATATATATATATGGTACGAAGTCAGCCTTGTATTTTTGTATGAGTTCTGACTTCCTAAAGCTTAAACAGCAATTACCACCATGTTTTAATAATATTACATTACTGAATACTGTTATGAACACCCAGGTCAAACCAGCCTCTCTTTGTTTCATTCTAATAACAATAGCTAATGTTCTAAATCTAAATATGATAAACAAATAAATAATATGAATGAGTGATTATTAATTGAACAAATTTTTCGATAATATTTGATATATTTTAAATGATATATAACATTTGATAAATGAATGAGGCTGTGTACGATGATAGATTATTGTCATCTACAGCAAGATACCGATTTAAAATAAATGAGTTTTGACTAATCGACTACTACGGATCGAAAGAAACGAAAATAAAGTAAAAATTTGTTGGTAATTGACTCACATAACTGTCGTCATCCCCGGCTAACTAGTAGAACATTACAATGCAACATATAAAGGTACACCAAATCTTTGTAAAAATAAAAAAACATTGTTTCGACGCAAAACAAACATTTACACATTTGCTATATATACGTATGCGTACATATATGCGTTTGAAAATACTGAAAAAAACTGCATATAATATATACAGTGGCAATGACGGAAATTAAATACGGATACGTACAAGCAGTGCATTCCCACTTACCACATACCAACGTCTATGGAGTACTGTACATCGCAAAATGTTATAATTATGTATATCCAAACATACGTGGCCAAATTTTATTTATTCGTTATTGTTCGACGATATAATATATAAGTATAATCGACGTTTATATATCAAAATAATAAAATATAGCTAAGTATGTTCAAAATAAAATAAATGACGTATATTTTTTACGTCTTTCATCGCAAAATATCTAAGTATATATATATAAATATAACATTTAACTCGAGCGGAGAATTTACGTATATAATTATGTGTTTTAAATTCTCACCAGAGTAACATAGTATGTGCGATCAAGTTATTTAGAGTAATCTGTAATAATATTCTACTTACATAAATTGTATGCATTCTAATAAATACATAGTAAAAATATATCATCCGCCCGTATTAATATATATATTCTGATTCGTTTGATTTCAGCGCAAGAACGGATGATGTATTTTCGATATCGAGAACAATGTGATTAATCGTAAACTAATCGTGCAACATTCACCAATCATCATGCTTCAGCCGCGAAATTAAATATTTTATAAAAATGTCAATACAACTGTGAGAAATATATATATTCAGTCCATTAATAGGAATAACATAGAACATGAAAAAGGAAAAGAACATATAAAGAAAAGAATAGTGAATAAACTGTAATAGGTGGAGTAAAAAGAAATCAAGAGGAAATCTAAGTAAAATTTCAACTCATATTTTATTAAAAATCTCTCAAATATTTAAATAAAAAAGATATATTCATAATATAAAAGAAATACTGGCCTTCGTGTCAAGGAAACCTTGTTGCATTCTAACGGATGTGTCGTAAAGGCATGTATTTCTATAGAATTATATGAATGGAGACACAACTATTAAAGATTAGTTTTTTTTGTTGTCATATGTATTATTTTTGTGATACTATAATTGACTTTATTGTATTATAGTGGGCATATGTATATTTTTTAAAAAATAAACTTAATATAATTAATATATTGTACCATATATTAATGTGGTTCGTTCAGTTTTGTGTTTCGGAACCATATATTGCACCGTAAACCTCACAAATAATTCTGCATAAATATCATCGATCTCTATAAAATTATTGATATGTGAATTGATATGATTATCTTTTTCGGATAAAATGTGTTTGTTTGGTTTATGGTTGTAATAAAAAAAATATATTGGCACTTGTAAATTTTTTGGTGGTTGTTATGTAGTTATGTCCATCTTGTTATCAGGTAATACTTACGTGAATTATCATTTTGATTGAATTTGAAGCATCATGCAATTTGTTGAGGACACAACCAAACACAGCCACAAGCAGAGCAGAGAAAATATGAGGGAAAAGAGAAAAAACAATTCCAGTAAATACAATATGTTAATAATGTATTAGTGATTATTTATGAGGAGATAGATAAAAAAAAGTCACATCATACATTCTCAATAATACCAATTGCATACATACATAGTCAGTATGAATGTCAAAATCTAAACGCAATAAAATACAAAAAAACATACGTAAAGTTTGAAAAGCATACCACCATATTTTATATAGATAGAACTAATTACATAAAAGTTTCAGAATCAATCAACGTAAAACCTCAAAACGATTTTCAATTAATATTGCGCTTATAAAAATATGCATCGATAGCGGTTTAATTATGTGATTTTTGAGATTTTACAAGAGATAAAAATTGATTGATTTCAAATAATAATAAAGAAATTACATAGCATGATAAGAGGAAATGAATTTTGAATCGAAGATTCAATTGGTATTATTTTCGAAATATTAAATACTTATCCAGGATATCACGTATCTTATTTCTAAATTTACCGTCGGATCTGTTTTATCGCAAAACATATCACTGGATGAGTAATTGTACCTATATTAATGATATAATTAAAAATTGCTCGATATGACTGATTGAAGCTCTCATGGTTAATCAACATCACTTACTGTTATTCAGATTTAAATAAAAAAAATTAGCATAAAAATTATTATAAAGAATTCGAAAAAATGTTTTCATATAGCGACATACAAAAACATCTACGGCTTAATGTGATGTATAATATTATTGATTAAAAAAATGAAGTGATGATACATTTAAAACATTTCTACAACACCCCGCACGAAAGTCTGTGTTAATTAAATTTTTTATGCGGATCCAATAAACAGTATGTCTTATCACCTGCAAATTGTTCACAAATATCATAATAAGTATAATAATAAAAAAAGTGTTTTGTATTATTTATTTATGTATAAGTTACCTGTATTGTGATTTCATCATTCAAATATTTGTATAATGCCATATGCTGACAATACATCTCGTAGATCACACTCTCGTTATATATATACCGTGATTATCATGTTAGAGTCTGTACAAGCGTGATTTTTTTGAAAATGTGATATTTAAAAAAAATGTAATAAATAAATAAAAAAACGCATTTCACTTCATTCTTATATATATGTATAAGCAAAACGTGTAAATATATCCATCATTAAGATTTGATAGTTAGCATGGATTCGTAAGACGTGATCGGAAAAAAAAATATCAGTGCAATAATTAAATATAAAAAAGTGTAGCAAACAATATACGATAAACATAATCGGCATGTTAAATAAAGATTTACTGTATACATGATTCATTTAATCTTGCGAAAATTATTCTATTATAAGAAAATTTGCGAAGAAGAATATAATAAGTAAAGATCAATTTGGCATGCCTAAATTATTTTAAAATATCGTCTGATTATTTATTCGATATCGAAGATAAGTTCAGTGTTTACTATTGTGTGTGAATGGTCGATCGGCTCTCGATATTTTTCATAGCAAATGAGAAAGTAGTAAATTGTGGCTGATTTATTATATTACAACGGGAGGAATAGCGTTATGAATCAATTGAAGAATCGAAAAGAGACTGTGATTGAATATTTCAAGCTTTAAATTACTGTTGTTAATGGTGAATCATGATAAATAACTACAAAATAATATGACAGAATGATCTGAACTGGGTGTGATAAAATATTTGAATGTGGAACACATTGAATATTTTAATTAAATCTCGTAGTAAAGATGTAAAGCATTAAGTATTATCTCGTTTATTTTATATATATAAATATATATCGAAATGTAAATATGTTCACGGTGTATTCATTAATGTATTGTTTATTGATGATAGATTTTATCTAATGATTTTTCGAATAAGATGCTCGCTCGTTAATTTATTTAACTAACAACGTATTTGTATATTGGGTCCGTAACGATACGCTTATTATATAACTCTTTTTTGTGTATAACATTCATCTCATTTATATAGGATTCATATATATAGGATTCCTATCAAACATTTAAATATCATTCATAATTCTTCTCTTTTTTTGTGTTTCCGTTTAAATTTAAACCTAAATTTATTATTTACAAACATTGCATCGTCGCATTCATCATCATTTTGGTAATATGATATTTTTTTATGTAATAAAATATAAATGCTGAATGTCACATTGTGTAAATTAAGTAAAATAAGGATTATAGCATTACTCATGTATATACAGTATACCTGGCCACCCTCGCCTTCGACGCTCTGCAACTCTCGCCATTCTTCAATTGTCTGAGCAAGGTCTATCTGACACAGGGGAACTTTTACCTCACCTATTTGATCGTGCTTAGAGAAACGATCAAAGTCAAAGATGGCAAACACCAGGGTCTTGTTCATTGCATCGGCATAAGGTACGCTCTGCAAATGTATCATATTAAGAACGCACATCACAAAACATTCTTTAAAATAAATCATTATACGAATGTAACAACGTTTGTCGCTTTACCTTGAATACAAAAGTTTCATTGAATACCGGGCTTAATGTTTTTCGATGTACTTTTGTTTCGAACTTCTTTTTCTTATCGGGGAGTAAGTAGACTTTGACGTACGGATCCGATGTGCCTCCCATGTCGAGAGCTGGCAGATCTTCGGCCTGATTCACAGTCACCGAAAGACTGTTGGAGTTGAAATCGTATTCGAGCTGAAATAATACATGAGTATTTATACGTACGTACACATTTATGTGTTAATAGGGTTCGACGTACCTTGTAATGCAATTTGCCGAGCTTGACCTCACTAACTTTGCTCTCTCCTTCGTCGGGTTCTTCTGCATTTTCCGTCAGCTCTTCCATATCCGGCTGCACCTGTGTTTGTGACTCGTCAATGATCAATTACGAAGATATATAGATTGTCGTGTAAACTTAATAAAGTTTTAGAGCAAATAAAACGATTAAAAATAAAAATAAAACTATTCTCTCTTATATGAATTATTAGGTTAATTTATGGAAAATTCACCTCTTTACGGTTGTCATTGAAATAAATAAATAGAAAACCGTACCTTTTCTTTATAAGCTGATCCAAGTAACTGTACCGATTTTAAGTCGACGCCTTTCATGCCCTTTTTGCCATCCTTGGAACGCCGCTTTCTGAAGCATCGCCTAATGCAGCAAAAGCATACGCCGAGAACCACAATTGATATACCTGCAATGCAATGAATCATGATTAATTATTATTCTTGTATGATTATTGTTAACGCAGCGTTACCTATGATTATGGCAACCAGAGCCCACACCGGGATACCGATTCCGGCAGCGATTTTAGTGGCCACCTCCTTTGCTTGCTCGACGGCTTTGTCACTTTCAGATTTGGTCGGTAACGCTGTAGACAAATCCTCTGCAATGCATTGCACATAATATACATATATTAAAACGATACATATACCGATGAATGTATGTTAACTATGATATGTACGAGATGAACGGGATGGTTTACCTGGTTCCAACGTTGTCATTGTGGTTAATTTTTTGCGAAAGCTCGAGGCAGGCGTTGTCAAGGTGGTAAGACTCGGAGCTGGCTCGGTGGGATCTTCAATTTCTTCATCCTCCCGCTTAAAACGCATCGGTTGCAATATAGATGGCGCCATTTTTCTATAAAAATAATAAAATTTATTATTATATAAATATAATTTTTTGTTTAATTTGTTATTTATTATGAATTTCTATATTTAAAAATATTCACTGTAAATTAATTTCACAATTATTTTATTGATTTGCATCTACGCCCGAGATTCATTGACATGTACGCGTGAATGGACCACACGGCCATGCTCGCTCTAAATATTGAAACCTCGCGATAATTCTCGTTCCAGCTTCGGTGGTGATTCCTTGGTGAGTATATCACCTTAGGGTACTTCGACAACTGACCTGTGTTACGTGTTCAGCTGACTCTTGCGACGTCGACAGCGACCGCGCTGCTGCTGGGGGCGAGAGGGGTGCGCCGAAGGACTCAACGGGGCGAGGGACCCATCCCGAACGGACGAGGACCGTGACTCCAGACGACAGGGTCCTGGGCTAGGGTCAGACCGTGGCTAGGGACGGAGCGGAGGTCCTTCGGTGTGGAGTAGGTACGTACTGGAGTGCGCGCGTCTTCTCTGGTAATCGATAGAGACCTCCAGGCGCGCAGTACGCATGCTCCTCCACTACGTACTACGTACCGATGTATATGTATATGTACATACATACGGCCAGCGATATTGATATCGACAGATAGGTTCACTTTTTTTAATCGAGACCTGAGGACAGGACGTTGCCCACGGTTGGCAGGTTGTGGTACCTCCACGAATAATTATTCTAGGACAGGTCGATCGAACGCTCCAATCGGAAATTGTATAACGACGTTATCCGCGGATTCGGGATGAATTGTTCAAAGAGATTCGAGTCAGATTATTCAGCTATGATGCTCAGTTTGCAGAAGCTATTATTATTGACATAGGACACTACTGATTCGCATTATGGCACGAACGCGGATTTACCGCCGTTGGAAATAAATGGGATTGGGTTAAGAGCCGCGAACGAAAATGGGTTCGGGCCCTTTCAGCTGAACGCGTTTTATTTAAATCAATATCGGGGGGTAAACCAGTTTAGGTCCGAGTAAAAATTGGCAAAGTAGATAACGGTCAATTAGTACACACTTGGGCAAGTAAAGGGATCAAAGTTAAGCCCGGAAGTTGTGCTAGGACGCCTTCGAGTTTAATTTATCAATTTGCTCGAGACGCAAAGTGATTAATCAGCTTAGCACACCTTGCTGACCTACAATATGAAGAATATCTCAATCTATTATTAGGTAATCCCATAAATAATGACGTTTTTCAGATGGGACTTGTTAAAACATGTTCTAAGATGTTTTAATAGTGATTTTACAGCTTCATTCAGATAAATTCTGGTTTGCAAGCACGGGGGTACAGATTTGTTGTTCGATATTCCTACATGAAAATGCCGTTTACAGAAGAGCAAAACGGATTCGTCACGCAATATGAGTATAAAAAGACAACAGTGCAGCAAATGTATGATGAAGGTGTTTTATTCTCCTTCAATTGCCTTCTACCTTTTTGGATTTAATTTGTAATATTTGTAATGTACTAGTCTTTGTGTTTTCTTCTTAAATTAAATAATATTTATATATTATAAAAAACAATTCTGGACCTTCCAGTCCCTGTCCGGTCCAGTTGCGAATGTTTCGACAGCTTCTTATTTACCAACCACCATTTGCCTCCCATGAGCGTATGCAAAAGGTAATACTTTGGTGTATTGAATGTTCACGAATGCCCACAATGGTTATGTGGAGCTGTAGTACCCCCAAGCAAATTAAGGAAAAATATTTTTTTTAATATTGATTTATATTGATTATTTATTATGTATACGGTAAATATTTATTTATTAATCTGGTCAGTGATTACGCGGGGAGTGTTACTCCTCGCGGTATGGAGCAAGAGCGCTGCCTGCTTGTCAGCGCTGCCGGCGTCGTGTATTGGGTGGATGCGGGCCGATAGCGGAGTGTGGCGGGGAGGGGGGGAAGCATACTGACTCACTGTAGCGCAGCCATACTGACGCACAACTCCAATATTTTACTTATTTTTACTTGAAGCGGACCTTCAAGATTTTTTCTCAAATAAACTGGCTGATTTCTTTCGAAATAAGATAAAATACTATTATGGCGTTATTAAAATTTTACTAATGATTTAGATTAAGAATATATGGTTGGTTAAATTATATTTTAATATTTCTTCAAAGCCTACTTCATATCACGATGTTATTTATGGAATTTTAGTGATACAATGCAATTTTTACCCGAATGGAACGAACATGTCGAGGGGTAATCATATTTCAGTTAAATTGTTTTCAGCGTTTTAATTACAAAGGATTCTGTAAAATAATTAGATTTCGCAGAATGAATCTCGCGGAATAATGCGATGTAATTTTTCATTAATTATTTTTCGGATAATATCCGGAGTTTTGCGCCATGTTTTTCAAGAATATTTTTAGCAATTTAGGACGATGTATATAATAATTGGATAAGCTCAAGTTTTTCTATGCCCACGAGGCATCGTTAAATATGTTTTCTGCGGAAGAGTTTTTCTATCAAGTGGATGTAATATATACTGATGTGACCAACATAACTATGTTTTGGATGATTATTACGTTTAATGATAAAAAATATATATATATATAAAAATCATGCAATATGCGAATAAACCCATCGATTATTTATAATATATATAAAAAAAACGTATGGCTCTAATCTGTCTGTCTGATGTGTTTGATATTCAGTTTGACCTTTGAAAGCGCTTTGGATGGCTATCTTAGTCCGTGTAATATGTTAAAACCGTCACGTTTTTTTAAAATTTCAAGAATTTCCATACCGATTTCAGCATGAAAATAATAAAACGAAAATACAATTAAAGAAGCAGACTACGTCTTGACATTTCGTGTCTGCTTCGCCTTAGTTTTGCTAATATAAATTAATCATTTTTAAATTCTTCTGACACGCACATTAATGCAACACGATTTGAGATACTTAAGACGGATACTCTAATAAATAAAATCAAATCTAAATATAATAATTATAGTAATGATAATATTTATATATTTAAAATAGTATAAATAGAATAATTGACTTATTATGTAATATAGCTCATTTGAATTATATAATTAAATGGAGTTCGTGAGGTAACAACTGGCGAACCCTTAAAACCCAAGTGTAAAGATAATTAGATATTTTACTAGTACATCCTCCTTTCATGTCGTAGATACGTCTCTTGTAAAACCTCATTAAACCAAAGCAATGAGGTATGAAAATTCAGGAATATACGAGAACCGTAAAATCTGATAAAAATTGATAATCTGATGAACTTTCGCCGAATTTGTAAATTGCTGCGAATATTTTACAGTTGCGATTTGTATACTCGATCAGAATTTGATGCATGAAAATGTTTTTCCATTTTGATAAAACAATAGAAATACCGAAAGAGTTGCTCGAAAATTTCCAATTAGTTGCATCAACAAAGCTTTGATTTTTTTTGTTTCCCTTCGGATTTTCTCACAATCTATAAAATATACGAATGGATGTTTCGAAACCCTTATTTTTTAACTCCCCTTAGAAATACAATTCGCAAGCCAGGTTGATCGTAAAATAAGAAATTTATCTCTTTTGAAACTACAAACAAAGTTATATAAAGTTAAACATGACGTAGGAGTTGCAGGAAAAACCAATTTCGTCACATTCAAGCAAGGGTTAAAAAAATATTTAACCGCATAAGAAAGACTATTGATCTATTAAAAATATATAGGAATACACTTATCTCTCGATTTTCGCAGTAAATACGTTATATGAAAAACCGCGTAAATGAAAACCACACAAAACTAATCATGGGGCCCACATAAAATTATAAGATACGTTCCCGGAAATAAAAAAAGAAGTGTAAAATAAACCATGGAGCTGATACATATGCAGGGATACGTCCGGAAATCCACCCAAAAAACCGGGGCTTCGAAACGGAACTGAACCGAAAACCTAAAAATCGGTTTATTTCTTTTCGGTTAATTAATTATTATTTGTATTTATATAATTATATCAATTCACGTATCAGTTATGGTAGAAAATACTTTAACACAAATAAAAATATTTAAAAAATCAGCTTCTTCTGATTATTTTTATTAACCGATCCACCACGGCGGCTCGAAAACAACCGAGTAGTCCGAAGAGGTCTATTAGACACCCCAAGCATTTCAAGTCAAATATTGATGATATGCTTCATAATTTGGTTGATATTATGGATTTTTTAACAAATAAGTTTATATGTTAAATTATATGATTATTTATAATACTTATTCTTTAGATTTTTGACAAATACAAAAAGTTTGTGACATGAAGGATTTATAGAATTATTCGAGAAAAATCAAAAATATGTGAATGGAAAAATGTTTGATATATGAATTTATCAAATACAATTAAAAAACCTAACCCCAAATTTTGTATAGATACCTAGTCTTTTATAGAGCTGGTTTCTATGGCGTGGTCCGTATTCCGGCACTATAAGTTGGTTGGCTGTATTTTAATACGAATTTATGCTATTGTCTTCCAAAAAGCAAATGTTTTTTTTCATCTTTATAGTTCACAAATTCTATCTTCGTTGATATTTTTAGAAATATATAGCTGGTAGATTTATAATAAATTACGGGATTGCAAACCATTTCAACTTGATCGTCCTTGGATATTATTTGTATTTCATCTTCAATATAATTCTCCTTATAACAATAAATAATTCCTCAGTATCATCGTCATCGTATCATCTTGGAAAACATTTCCTAATGAATTCATAACACTTTTAATATTAGAAATTTCTTCATCACGGAATTTTATCATTATTTTTAATTAAGTTCCCTTCTAACGCAGAGGCGGGTCTTTGCCGACTGGAGGACACTTCGTAATCTCCAGCAGAGACACGTCCATCCCAACCTTGATGCCAGGACTGTGACGGTCATCCTTCAGGTTATCTTGGCTCTTCGAATACGGGTCAGGTTGCCAGCCATAAGTCCGGGAGTCAAACTGTAAACGCGCGGATTGTAAAAATAATGATCAGACGAGGCTAGGTCCAATGCGTATTTAATATACGGTCTGATCGGATGCTACGGGCACCTCCTGTAGCACACACGTCACCGAATTGGCCTGGATAGCGGCCTGGCTCTTCATAATTTTGTATCTACGAAATTATGATTGTGCCCAACCGCCATCGCCGCCACGTCCGATACCGACACGCGACAACGCTCGACTCATTATTACTTATAATAATTATTTCTGACCATAATGTATTCCAAGAATAATATATTTTGTTTTTTGAATGTACATGGAAAATTGTTGGAAAGTAAAAAAAATAATTATATACGGCTTAAAAACGCTAAGTTGGTGTATTATTGTAATTACATGTAATTGCAGTTTTTTCACACCATTACATGAATATGATTCTGATTGACTGGATATAATAAAATCTGAATAAATCTAAAACACAATTTATGCAGGATACGTCATGAATTATCATTGAATTTGTATTATGCTACTGTCCAATTTTTTATTATTATCCTATCAACTTTGTTATCTATACCGGTTTGATAATAATAAAAAAAACATTAATTAGGAAAATTTGCCTATTAAAACATAAATAATAATAAATGTATTCATGAGTTGTGATAATACAATTAATTAAACTACATTAGGGAATATGTATAAAACAAATAAAATGAAAATGATTCAGAAATAGAACGAAATAAATGTTATTATAAAAACATCGATTATAATATATTAATTGTAATATTGAGAATTAATAATAACTCGCCCACGGAAAATACGTCATTGATAATTTTCTGGAAAATTCTATAATAATCCATGAATGTACGCAATGCTTCCATTACACTGCGGATAGCTTCTGATCTTGGCGTAGGAGACGAGACCGACACTGTGTCGCCATGTACACACATTTGATCTAGGACAAAGACCATGTACGTACATGTACATACACTTGCAGAGTTCCATTAAACCTACAGCGGATGGTAAAAATTTAAATGAAAAGCGGAAAATTACGTGAAAGATTTTCCGCCGAGTTTGAGCGCGTTATTTCGCACGACGGGGATGAAAATTAAATATATATAAATAGAATACAAAATTCATCGGATAAATTATTAATACGACGAATGAAATAATAACAGCTGTGCCTTTAACAAGAGGCTGCTGTGTACAACAGGACGCCCCTTGGAGATGGCGTGCTGAGACCAACTAATATCAGCTGTGAGATCAATACTTCAATACTGAAATTCAGTATTATTTTTAGAGAGCCTTGTATACGTATATAAATATTATGTTGAATTTTAATGTGACAACGTTTCATGAAGCGAGATCACTATCAGCTCCTTTCATCCCCAGAGTTACAGACTCCCACACGATTTTCTGCAAAATGGATGAAACGTGTATATAATATTTCAAGGATATTTTCAGAGTGTCAAATATAATATTTGACGAATGCGGAATATTAAGAGTATGCACTCTAACATAAAATAAGAGTTCAAGATGAAAACAAATTAAAATACATTAAATATTGTAACATAGGCGAAGAATATTTATGTACAATAAATTTAGCAAACGGTATCGCTCTCAATTCGTAGGATATTAATGAGCTTAAGGAAATGTTCAGAGAGATTATCACGTCTTACAAAAGATTAGATTTAAGACAAACCTGCCAAGTACAATGATTATGTCTGACACTTACCAGCAACATAGGTATAACAAGCCCAATATAAAGCTAAAACTAATTTATTAATCGATTTCTTTATGCCTGTGATACTAACAACCGATTATCTGGATATTTGGGTTGATTTGTGCAGTATTTAGAGGTTTAATTAAATTTAAGAGTTTCGTGTCTGGTTTTATTTATTAATAAATAAATATTATATTATTCGATAGTATTGGAACCGTTGATCTACTCAGCGTGCCGACGATTCTCCATCGGTATAATAAAATAATGCATTATTTTTCGTGGACTCTTCTCGTTCATACTTGCACGGTGTGAACGAGACGGAATCAGATGTCAAACTCAACGACCACCAATCACTCATGTTTGCTTAATGTGTATTATGGTATTTTATTAAATAATCATCATGGAGAGATAGCAAACTCATAACACGCTAAGATTAACTTATGTCACGCGAGCATGAGCAGGAGTTAAATATTAATTTGGAAATGTTAATCTTCTTTAAACAAAAATTTAAACTTTTATTTTCATCATTACATGCATATATTATGATTACTGATCCGTAGTTAACGTAACAGTATAAAAACAGATGGCACTTAGTTTAATAAATAATAATCGATCGGGTTGTTGGCAGCTACTGATCTTTTCAGTGTGTCGAAGATTCCCCGAACAGATTAAAACAAATAACGCAATTGCGAAAAAAAATAAAAACAACAATATTCACTTCTGTTACCACGGGCGTGATGTTTTTTCTTGCTCGCACTCGGTACGATGTGCCAAATGCGAGTGAAACATGTGATGAACGCGTGCGGCGAGAGCGTTGTCGTTTACGCGTGATATAGATTAGTTAAAATATCCAAAATATCAATCAAATTATGAAGCATATACACCTATCCCTCGATTTACGCGGTATTATTTAGGAGAAAAAAAATACTATTTTAGGAGAAAAAAA
>JAGXCT010037146.1:119684-140685 GCA_022495035.1 Philopotamus ludificatus | reverse complement strand
CATAAAGATAAAAAATATAGAGACTTGAAAATTGAGTAAGTTAAACTTTATGCTCTATAATATATACAATAGAAATAAATGTTTTGTTATTGTAAAATAATTCTATATCATTTCGATAATTAATCTGGTAACATTTTACTTTCAGAAAATCTAAATGTATAAATTTCAATTCATCAGTTGTACTTGGCAAAACTGAAGAATTCATTGTTGTTAAATGCGAACGCCGATATAAAAAACAAGTGAGAAATGTTTACGATGAAGCGCACATAAATATTCAAATACTTGATAGTACTCAAGAGAGATTGGAAACTGTAAATTCAAATTTAACAAAAAAGCCATGGAATGTCTTACTTATTGGCATAGACTCGCTTTCAAGAATTAATTTAGCCAGAGCGATGCCAAAAACCAATAATTATTTAATAAAAAACGGTTGGTTAGATTTTCAAGGTTACAATAAGGTATGTTTCAATATTTTAATATTGTAAATTAGTTATTTTATATAAACAATAGACAAGAACAATAAAAGTTCTGGGGTGCAGAAGGCAACGGTAAACTACTGCCCTATATATTCCCATGAAAACCATGTCCATGGTCCTCCATAAGGGAAATCATGAACATGGTCATGTTCCTCAGAATGAGGGAAAGTGGTCTATATAAAAGTAATGCTTACAATAATGATATTTAATCGCTTCATGACTTAAAAAAAATAAACAATAGACAAATATAATTGTTAAACCGCACAACAGAAAAGTTAAAATATAAATAAGTAGTATAAGTTTTGAAATTTTTTTCTTAATAAATCAATTGAAATCATCATACGTCGGTAATTAAAAAAAATTATGAAATGGTTTGTTTATAACAATATGTGTTGTAAAAATTATGTGTCCCGAGAGAAGATTTTTTATTATATTTTTACAAATTCTGCATCTAATCGTGTATTTAAGTACTTATACACAAAATATCGTCTAATTTTCATATTTTTATGAATTCTATTTGCCAAGTACAGTCAGCCCTCCTAGAACGTTTCCCCTAAATTGCTTCTTATGCTAATATTTTAAATTGCTTCTTATGCATAATGCTAATACTTTCGAGGTCAAATTACATATTTTGTAAATATATAATACATTGCCCAGCGAAATAAAGTTCAATGCTCTTTGGTTGACAAGGTATTTTGTAGAAAATAGTGATTGAGAGGAAACGTTATAGGAGGGCTGACTGTATTACAATCATATTATTTTACTGTTTATTTACAGATAGATGATAATACATATCCCAATTTGATGGCTATACTTACTGGAAGAAATCATAGTAGGTCTAGAAAGCTATGTGATGGTAAAGACAATTTCTCACCAGATAATTGTGATTTTATGTGGAAGAAATATCAAAATGTTGGATATGCAACTGCCTATGGTGAAGATTTCAGCCCACGCAGATTGGAAATTGACACTTTTGGTTTACCCAATCATGGTGGATTTATACAAAAACCAACAGATCATTATTTAAAACCGCTTATAATAGGAGCAGAAATGCCATCTGTAAAAGGAGACGAAGATGCTTACTGCACCGGACACACTACTTCCGGAGAGATGGTTTATAATTACGCTTTGGAATTTACGAAAAAATATGAAAATCATCCGAATTTTGGATTATTCTGGTCAAACACATTTAGTCATAATTCTATAAGCACACCTTCGAGCATGGATGAAAAAATGAAAGAATATATGATTAAATTCAACGATTTAGGAGTTATGAATAACACAATAATATTTTTTATTAGCGATCATGGAATGCGTTTCGGAGATCATCGTATGACATTGACAGGCTATTATGAAGAAAGACTACCGGCTCTCTTTGTGTGGTTGCCTCAATTATTCAAAAATGAATTTCCTAATGCTCATAGAAACATGCTAGTAAACACTAAGAGACTAACAACTCCCTACGATGTTTACATGACACTGGAAGATATTCTCGACATATCAGGAAAACAAACTGAGACCCCAATGAGCGAAGCCTGTCCGTTGTGCCACAGTTTATTCAAACCCGTGCGATGGAATAGAACGTGCGAAGAGGCTAGTATTCTACCCCATTGGTGCACCTGTGATCCCCTTTTAAAATTACCGTTAGACCATAGCGTTGCTAACCGTGCCATAAAATATATCTTGGATGTTGAAATAGAAAAAATTATAAATACTACAGTAACCAACGGCTGCAGAGTATGTCTTAAATTAAATTTGAGGAAAATCTTACATTTACATGTTTATAAACGTTTAAGAAAAGTAGACAACTTTGTTGACTATATAATGATGTTTTCGACTACACCGGGAAACATGGTGTTTGAATCAACTGTTCGACATTTTAATTCTACTGATGATTTTCAAATCCAAGGTGTAGTTAGCCGTCTTACGATTTATTCAGAAGAAGGAGCTTGTGTAAAACCGGTTCAATTAAAATTTTACTGTTATTGTAACAAAAAATGTCACAAATGACAATAAATAAAAATTGCATTTTGCATTTTTACAATTCATTGAAAAACGTTTAACTTGATGCTATGGGGATGAAAGTATTTTTTCATGTTTAACGACAATGACAAAAAAATTAACGATATGTTGTTCAATTGAATTAATTTGATTTCCTGATAAAATTTACACTTGTACATTGACAGACTATCCATTGTCAAACACATCATATTAGGTACACTAGTAACACTTCCAATAATTATAACCCCTACAGGTTTCACATTTCCATTGTGAGACAGATATGCTAAGTTGTACATTTCATCGTACATTATTGGGATCTTCTTTCAAACTCTATACGACATTCAAAATACCTTTGTCAGTCAATATTGTCGCCGTACACGCGTTATCATCAATGGTAATAAATTCATTCGACGATACTGTAGGACAATCTAATAGAGTAGAAACTCTAACAAGCATTTCATCAAATGTTGGCTCAGTTTCAATATCTGCAGATTATTCAAATATTGAAATCATTTTCGATGCCATTAACCACTTCATACTCGCGCGCTCACTGGTGAGCGCAAATCTTCTTTGACGTTAGATTGTGCGCGATCACTTGGCGTTATGTCCACCCTCGTTCAACTTTGATATTTTCATATAAAAAAAACATGGGATGCGTTCACACATTCTACTGATTTATGCGATGTTACTTGTGTCCCAAGTACACGGATAGCGATCGAAAAATAATCAATTTGTTTTGACCGATTTCTTCGAAAATAAACCGAGTGTGAAGTGGTTAATACTGTAGCTAATTTTATGTTATACCTGGTAAAACTCGGTTAGCTTCGCCGCAAACATTTTTTACAAATATTTACATCCATATATACATTTTATAAAACGATCATTTAAAATTCCATTTGCTTTGCAAGTTTTTTGGCTCCTTCCATCAATACATATCTTAGTTTAGAAGCACTCTGAGACCTAGCTTATTTGAACCAATTAAACAATGCAGACTCTAAATCTTCTTATTCTCACTGACAACGTAGAGTTAGTGATTACAATCTAGGTCCCTAGCAGCTGGATTTTTATTTTAAAACAAATAACAATTTGTTTATGTCCAGATTTTTCTGCTTTTGTACTTGATAGAATAATAAATACTTTAATTCAACAATATTTTTTTCTTAACATTAAACTTAATACTTTTGACACATACATGTTTGTTTGATGATAGCCTGCCCATAAAAATGAAATTTCATGATTATTCATAGATTGAAATGTTTTGAATATTGGCAGTGCCTCTAGCTAAAAACAAGCGGTAACCTAGCAACCATTGTTTATTGTACTTGTCGTTCCAAAGAAAAAATGAGTGAAACAGTCTGGGAGAAAATGCGACTGCGAACAGCAGGTACATTTTGTTTGTTTAAGATGTGAAATCTTTTCGACATTACTGATTTTTGTTTCGCGTTAAACAAAACCAATTTTTTGAAATTACATAATGTTATGTAGGGAACTTGGTATTATTTTGGGTCAAACGCTTTTCACTGTAAACATAGCGCTCAAACTAGCTAGAAGAAAACAAAATACTCCGGCATATGGAAATTAATGATCTGAATACCTAAATTACATTGGACAAGATTAAATTGTACATATTATTGTTATTATATGTTCTCGTATAGTCATTTTTTTTTTTAAGAATTATAATTGTATTAATAACATTAAAACTTTACTATAGGTTTATTCAAATTCATTCTGACTACTGTTTCATGCCATACATAATAATATCAATTTCTAATGACCAATTAAAAATATACTTACTTTTTGTAAAATATTATCAGATAGGGATACACAGACTAGATATGGATTAATTTGGACATTGGTCCATCATATATTATTTATTTTAATTATGAAGGATGTAAAAATTGGTAATATTTCCTTTTTTAACAATGATTTTCTTGATTTACACTTAATCACTTGCATGCCACATATATGCCACGTGTTGTGGTGGTTATTCCGCAGAGTTTGAAATTAATTCTAACAATGCAACATTAATTGTAACAATTCTTAACGCCATTTTGTATTCTGGCAACAAATGGTTTCCGGACACTACGTACCTTTATTTATTAATATTTATCGTAAAACAATGCGTGATTAGCATTGCATATTAACCCAGGTCGTCAATCACTCATAATAAACATAATAGTAAAATGAGAAATCAAGGCATAATTTAAAAATATAAAATACAATGTAAATAAAAAGTTAAATAATGTAAAGTATGCAGAAATAAATAGTTAATGTAACATAGAATCAAATACTGTTATTAACACTCAAGGGCCCGGTCCCGCGTTGGTGCGGAAATTTTCGTAAACGGTAAACACCCACTCCCGCACTAACGCGGGTTCACACGAAACATGTTATCTAATGCGCTACAAAAGGGCTTCTTTTGAAGTTTTACGACTTCTTCGATGTTTTACGATGCCCTTTGTAAAAAATATGACATATGTATTTATTTATGGCTAAAAACAGTCCTTGAAATAATGGATCATTTGGATTGAAATCTTTCCAGTACTTACACATATACACTGTAACGAATTTAGATTTTTGTTTATCCATTCAACAAAATAACTTTTTTGGAATATTTATGTGGCACAACCCGTCACATAATTTATTACAAAGCTAAAATTACCTACATTCTACAAAAAGATATCTATTTGTTTTTTATCGTCTAAAATACAATAAATCATCATTTTGCTCAGCTCGAAAATTTTATTTCTTATCTAAATATTCTAATAATCTAACATAAGTATACTATACGTATAATACTTCTTTTTTGACCCAATTATCTCCAATATGAAAAAAGTTACTAAGCATTTTTTACAGAGCCGCGCAAAATCGCAAGATCTATAAAATGATGCGGGTTTAGGTGTAAGTTTCGCCTGAAAACAGCGGGTGCTTGAGTGTTAATTAAAAAAATATATAAAAATTTTAAAATATCATATAAAAGATCAACGTAATGGCGATATTTTACATCAAATATATCCACATAGTCGACCGGGGGTCCGAAGGGGGTCTATTAAAGACCCCAAGCATTTCAAATCAAGATATTGACGAATTCTTCATCAATATCTTGCTTTCTTTTTAAAAAAATGTATTATTCTAAGAATAAAAATAGTTATTCATGATATGATTCATAATTTGGTCGATATTTTGGATGTTTGGTCAATATTTAATATGACGCGCGCACTCGACGATGTTTCGCCGCACGCCGAGTTCTCGCGGCACGTGTCACTAGTACGTTTCACTCGCATTTGACACATCGTACAGGATGTAAGCGAGAAAAAACATCGCGCCCATGGCAACAGAAGCGAATATTATTGTTTGTATTTAGCATAGTTGAAATATGATACGAAGAAACTATGAATGTAGTAAAACAATTAAACTATACATTGGTTCAAACATTTTGCTTAAAAATTAATACTTAAAAATACTGTATGTGAGAATCTCTGTACACGAATTAATTAATCTAATTGCATGTTCGTATATTTCGATAAGTTATTTTTATTTATAGCTATGATGTAGTTGATTCAATATTGTAATATAAGCCGAAGTAAGTAATTTGAGTAATATTTCTAATTTTTGTGGTTAATTTGTAAAATTAATTCACAAACTGTATGATTATTCCCATTATTTAATTATTAGCGATGCATATTGTACTTTTTTGCTTTGCATAAATTATATATTCATATTATTGATATCCAGCCATACGTATTAAAAATGACAAAATGCTATTCCATAATTAAAAAAAAAATTGAAAGTCTTGTGAATTAAAACAACTGTTAGTTGATAAATTTCAACATTTTATGGCATAAAATGATGTCTTTTGCGGCAATGTGCACCGGAACATATGTATATATATATTTTGTTTTTGGGAACAGTGTTTGTATAAAAATACTGTATTTATTATTTTTAGTGGAGCGTGTTATTTTAAAACCGTGTAAAAAAGAGTTGAGGGTTATCATATTATCATATTATCAAAGCACCTCCTCATCTTAATTATTAATATATAGATGTTTTTTATTTATATATGTAGATTACATAGTATTCAGAGAATATAAAAGTGTTGTTTGAACGCATATTTGGAAACATAGATTTTTTCAAGAGGATCGTTTTGTTTTTTGTCCCTTTTTTGGTCAATCTGCCATAAAAAGGCACAATTGTGTGAATTTTATACCTGTGTTGGTGTTGACCTTGACGTTAAGTTACGTTGAAGAACATACTATACTCTCGACATTCTTTCGCCTCCACAGATTCGACAATAGACTCGACAGACGTTAATCGATGAGGTTCAAGCAGTTCAAAATAAAAAAAAAACGTGATCAATCTATATTTATCACGAATATTGTTTCGGATCGAGGGAACGTAGCAAATCGCGTTATTATTTTGGTTCTCCGCTAACATTCACTTCGTGTGCGAAAAAGAGACGTAAATAGACGAAAAAGCAGGCCAGTGAAGCAGCCGATTAGTTCTTTTGGGGGCGTCGTTCCGGGCGCTCGTGTGTCGCGATGACAGCTGAAACACATTTCTATCACACAACATGAGCTGGAAAGCTCGACCAGACTCATCTATTGGAAACTTGCAATAAAGGTTAACTGATAAACCAGAGCGCCGAGGCCGCTCTTTGGCGTAGATCGAGATATCCGAATAAGTTTTTGTGTCAAATAATTTCGTTTGGGTCAAAGTGTCGTGATATTTACAAATTATATAATAACTACGTCATCGCAAGTAATAATTATTCCAATATAAGGATGTAATAAAATTACGCCATTGTCATTTGGCGCCAAATTTGTAATCACAATAGTACTGACGCTATATTTTTAATTGATGTGCACCATTTAAAAAATGTTTGGATCGCATAACGGTAACCTATTTGGTGTAGTATTTGTGCATAATATGATCATCGATAACAGAAATCACTCGGTCTCGAGGTTGCATAGCAAATTCAAAACATATTAGATTCAAGGCTTCCTTTTTTTTTCCAATGCAAAACATCAGCCATAATGAATAAATCCATTATTGATCATTAACCTAGAACCTATGCTGTTCATACGTAAATGTTTGTAATATGCGTACATATAAAATATACATTTATGCCGAATCACGTATAAAAATTGATTTTCTAGCATCTATTATAGAAAGATGAATAATGACTCAACTGCTTTCTACAATCGATATTACAAATTACGTAGAATACGTGTTAGATTCATTGATTATTTCTCAACCAACTGAAATTTGCTGAAATGGCACATTGCAAACCACATATTTTTACCAACATTTATACGCACGCATGTGCAGTTATTGTGTATTGTACATATTCGATTTTTGCAGACCACTCCTTGCTCCACCACAACCAACGAAACACTACTCTAATATTACGATTACAGTATGTATATAAGTTATATGTATGAAATAAAGCTTCGTTTGGTATTGTTTCTGTATATAACATCACTTGTATGATCATTTCAATTCAGAACTCTTATGCATGAATATAACCCGTTCATTGCACCTGTTGCCATGTGCGTGTCGTATGACACATTTAACCCCTTTACGCGCCCTACATATGTACAAATGTGCCTCCCGCCATATGCTCAAATTGAATATTCATCAATTTTGTGTGTATAAATTCTTCTACATTTTTAAACCTCATATGTAAAAGGTTTTCGAACTGCGTTATAAAATTATACTACATAAATCAATAAATCTATATCCAAAATGAAATTATACACGATTCTCTTTTTGGGCTAAAATAATTGTCAAGTTTATTGGATAATTAAAGGCCTTCTAAAACTGAACATTGACTGGAACCACCTCTTCACCTTCACTATTACAAAACAATACCGCATCATTTATATTCTTGGAAACAATCACTAATATTTCTCAATTCTAAAATATCTTCAATTGTTAATTATAATAATTGCGACTTTCTACAAAATATACGTGTCAATGTGATCGTATTTATGGATACAACATTGTTGGGTTTTATAAATGCTGACCAAAGTGATCTTCAGCTTTGAGGTGTATTAATCTTATTCTTTTTAATATTTTAAACTGTGTTAATGTAAAAAAAAACATATTATTCGAATCCGTGCAAAAGATAATCGGTCATATACCTAAATAGATATTGATTTCATGAAATAACCCGTAAATTGAGGCATAGAACGAATACAAAGACGAAGGATGGTTTTCAGAATATATAATACGCGTAAATCAAGACTTTAAGTTAATATAAAACAGCATAAAAATATAATGTACCTAACTTGCACAATAATACACGGCTAATTAAAGTAGAATAACGTTTTATGGCTCTTCTTCCTCGCCGTTGTTTTTTATAAGTAAATTCATTTTTTCTATTTAGAATTCCATGCATATTATTTCGATAATGCAAGTTAATCGCGACTGAGCTAAGTTGTTAGTCAGATAGGTGTCCGACGAAAACTATGAATTCTTTATAACACTAGCCAGGAGGTATGTAAAAGGAAGAGAGCCATTACCTCCGCATGTTTTATAAAAATATTTATGTAGGTAGTTTGGCGCGTTGGATTAATTAATTTAATGCCATCTATCCTGCGTTGAATAAATATTTATAAAACAAACAATATTAAAATTAACCAGTGTCGTTGGTTTGACACTAGGGGGAATATTAGTGTGAGAGACTCATTCCCGTTGCATATTTAGATACATTAAAATCTTTATCGAATCTTTATATGGGCGAATGGCGCTCTTGAATCTTTCTATTATGCCATCTATTCATCGTAGTCAAATAAATAAATATAACTTGAAATTGAAAAACTGTTGCTAATTTAATCTAAACGCTCAAATAATACACTATTTTAAAATTATCATCGTTCTATCATTCGCTAAATGCACATGGCTCATTATTTATGCATATGTTGAATATAAGTTGTTTGTTTAACCTAGCCGTGCCTATTTGTGAAGCCAAGTTTTTTTATTTTTCTTGAATAACTCTTTTAATATAATTCCTACGTGTCCCAAACTTTTTGTATTTGTCTAAAAAGTCGGAAGAATAAATAATAATTGACCTTTATTGTTCGCAATTGCAAAAAAAAAATAAGAACAACAATACTATTTTCCATTAGCACGGGAGCGATGTTTTTTATCGCTCCGTACCGGATATGAGCGAGAAAAAACATCGTACTGTGCAAGTGGAGAGACTACATGCGCTGAGCCTGAAGCGTGCCTCAAATTTGAAGCATATCATGAATAACTAATTTTATTCTTAGAAAAATCCATTTTTAAAACAAATTTATCGAATTTATCAATATCTTGACTTGTTTTGGGTCTATTTTCTTACATTTCTGACCCCATCGGTCAGAGCCGCCGTGACGGATCGGTTAAAAATGTATAAAATTGTAAAGGCTCATTTTCGGTAGGCGGTACATACTAAATTATTCTATTCTAATGATAGTTTTGTATTTTTTTATACTAACGTACAGTAATTAGGCTTTAGCTTAGTATTCAATAAATTTTTAACTACAATAAAAAAAAATTGTAGTATACTAGCACGGAAATGCGTAATTACCTGATTGCTGATTACGGTTTATTTTAATAACCATTTTCAACTCCCAATATTTTATAATTTCGGACAATCAAGACCGGTAGTAGTTGTATCGCAATTTGTAAGTTCTTAATTACAACTAATTGCAACGTTTTTTTTATTTGTATATTCCAATTCCATATGAACGTCAGTGTTAACGATCAGTTTTTCTGAGCCGTGGGGGGTGAGTTTGGCGCCATGTTGTCGGAAGCAGATTCAGACTCTTGGCGTCGGACTAACTAAGTATGTACTACGTCTATCCCGAGCTAAATATTTTTTTTAAATTACAAACAAAACAAATTTACAAGTAACTATTTACCTAATTATTGTTACACTTTATGTAATGAGCTGTAAGTAATAAATAGTTCGTCCTTTATCTTCGTGCTATAATCAATTGGTTACACATTGTAACATGAATACCCAAGTGTAAATGGAATTACATGGATGTAATGGGCGTGTCTATAAATCGATCATTTACGTATGTGCATGTGTAATAGTATCATCATATAATTTAATGATGTGTGTTATGAGTAGAAGACACGCTATATGTATTCACTTCATTAAATACGAGTCCTTGTCTCCTAATAATATTATCATATTATTAATAATGTACATCTTCGTGAAAAAGCGATAACATTTATATTTTTTGTCAATTTATTTGTTCATGAACAATGTAAAAAAAAGTTCCGACATATTTGGGAGTTGAGAAGTATCTAGCATTTCCAAATGTGTCCTGTATTACTTCATTAAACTGGCAAACACATCAACAACTTGGATCACAGTTTGAGATTTGTCGAATGACCTCATCGATTGACACATCATGGAACTAAACGATGTAAAATGTATCCCCACCACTCTCTATCCAAAATATACATGAATGTATACGGATGTATGTATGTATACCCAGAGTATCTTTATTATCCGTGCAAAGAGTTAAAATCTCTTTATTTTATTTCGCATCCCATCCGTATCTCTCTCATCTTCTCATCCAAACTTTGCTTTGTATTGCCGGGGCAAGTATTTTACCACAAGTCACCAATGTCACGTGTTGAACGGTGCATCTGGAAAACATTGGTTTTCAAAGCTTCACTGCATTTCGGAGCGGAATATTGAGGGCCATGATTTTGATCGTTGTGATTTTCTTCCTCCACAGAATATGCAGTTTTTTAATATCTCTCTTGTAAAATTTTCACGTTTGTTTTTTTTAAGTCTACAAGTAATTTTGGACTTAAAAAACTTGATGGTGATGGTACATAGGTTCAACATTAGGTAAATGTGGTGGATGTTACAGAAGTTCTAAATATCTTATTAAGTCCTGCGTAAATCCAGCTACGTGTGGTCTTGCATTGTCATGCTAGAGAATTAATTTATGATTGCTTCCTAAAACTCTTACTAATTGGGCATAATATACCGCTGCTTTAGGAGTCGGGCCAGCTCTTAGTAATTCAAAGAGAATTTATCCCAAAACATCGTACCAAATACAAAAGGAGAAACTTTTTTAGTCAATGATGGCTCAGGGGTAGATACATGTATCTGATTTGATGAAAGTCATTGTTTTTTCTTCCTCGGATTAGTCTAGACCAGAGGTTCCCAATCTTTTTCGGTTTACGGCTCCCTTAAACACCAGATTTTTTCGCGGCTCCCTTAATACATCAGATTTTTTCTAAATTGTTGACCTTGAGAAAAGCGAGCGCAAAAAGATCGAGAATTGGGAATTCCAACAAATTTGCCGAATTATTTAATCGAATATTTCGCGGCGCCCTTATGACGTCACCGCGGCTCCCTGGTGAGCCGCGGCTCACACTTTGGGAATCCCTGGTCTAGACCCACTTTTCATCTCCAGTAGCAATCTTTCTATTAAATGGATCGATTTCGTATCTGGACAGTAGAGATAAACATGTGGCTATTCGTTCTTTTTACTATTTCCACTCTGTCCAACTTTAGTTGAATCTAAGAGCTACTCTCATTATATTTTTTTTACAAATTTATTAAAAAAGATATCCGTTGGGAATTTTTTAAGAAGCACCTATATGACTTGATCTGATATCCAATTCAATTAAAGACACTATTTTTTTTTAAATTAAATAAAAAAAACTTGCCCACGGAGTCGAAATGGTTAAGACCGTTCAAGACAATTCGCACGGGACTCAAATTCTTTGTTTTTTTTCGTCTCTTTTAAATTGATCCTCTACCGTTGACAAAGGGGAACCAAGATTTTGTGACAATTCCTTGATTATTTTACGCTTTCGGTACTCCACTAATGAGTTTCGGTGTGTAATAATTTATTTTAAGAAATCTCCCTGATTTTGGTTTGTCCTTTTACCTATTTTCACCACTTTTAAACTTTTGAAACAATCTAAACCACTGTCGAGGATTCAAGCTGTGTCCATATCGCAGATATTCTGGGTAGCACTTTGCATTTTTACTATAGGTCAATAAATGTGAAAATAAAGGATTCAAAATGACGCCAACTGTGACGAGTTAATTTGATGGTAGTCGGTGACGTCTGGTTTCAAAGTAACGTAACAAAAATATAACATTACTTTTTGCTTTACCTTATATAACAACCATTGAATAATAATGGATTAAGATTATGCAAAAATCAGCCTCCGAGTTGTGGCATTGCTTCTACCCGATTGAGTTTCTCGTTGCCACTACGGTCTGGGGCCTACATGTGTGTTTAAGATTCCGGGAATAGGGATTCAAATTGCAACCGGCTAGTGGAACTATCTCAGAATTTGGCTTCAATTGGCTCGTAAGCCGTGTTAACCTGGCCAGAGATAATCACACCTTTACTCCATCGCTGGGGGTTATGGTGCTACTCATAGCGTATCTAAAATTACTTTTAATGTTACCCCAATTGCCTGTGTGTGTGTCTAGCCTTTGTGTCTCCGCTAGCATTGAACAGATGTAATAATTCTATAATTTATTATCAATGTTAGTCGTAATTAATCAGCCATCTCTATTCCCAGGTTAGCTCTGTCAATATTATGCGCTATGCAATCAATACGTGATGTGGATATAAGACTATTTTAACTATTGCCCACGTCGTAAACTTTTACGATATAACCTATTCAAAATATAAAATCCTACGCAAAAATAGGGATTAAAGTAAACGAGTTGTGTCCCATGCGGATGTTAATGGTATTTATTTTAAAATTAGTGCAATTTCGATGCTTTTTAGATTGTTCTACATATTACAATTATTGAAATTTACTTTTTATGTGTATTATAAATAAATACATTATGTATATGTATGTCGAGAGTTTGTCATCATTTGCCAGCTTTTAATACTGTCGCTGATGAGTGTAAAGGTGCGTTTCCGAACCCTCGCGCCATTGACACGATGAGCGACGGCAAATAAACCCTACCTACATTGCGTGTAGCTTCAAGTGCGCACTGCCCACTGCGCACTTAAAAGTAACAATTACACGGAATGTAGGTAGCGATCATTTGCCGTCGCTCATCGCGTCCAAAGTGCGCGGAGTTCGGAAACGCACCTTTAGTTAGCCCTTTGAAACTCTTAAATGGATTTCGATACGTGTATATTTATAACACGGCTTCGAGCCATAAAATAAAAATATATACATCGGTTGAGTTCGGGTTTTCGTTCCCAAAATTGGTTTTCGGTTCCGTTCCGGTTCGAAGTCCTGGTTCATAAAAACCTCCTGCTATTTGTCTAGATACAGCAGGGTGGGGTAAAATTCGATACAAATATTGGTAGAAGATACATGTCCAATGCCAGCAATTGTGAAGGAAAGGAAGCTTTTTAAAAAAAAACCATACCAAGTTGGATTGGTCCACTGCGGTTTCCTCGCGCCAGTGCGAGACCCAGAAACCATAATTTAGTTTCGACTCCTTCAGCGACTGAATGAATCGATATCAATGATACAATTGCATTTTTTCCCAATTCTTCTAGAAGTATTCAACATCTTTTAATATCTATTCTAAACATTATTTTTATTTATTTTTTAGAAAATGGAAGAAACTGTTAGATTATATGGAACAATTTTCTCATATAACAATATTAGATTGAAAATTACTATTTTGGTTGTAATAGCTTTACAAATTACAATATTACATTACATATATTTCCTCAATCGTCATGAAAATATACTAACCAAAATACATTACAATTACACGTCAGATATGGATGTTCAAGAATCAATACAGACATCAAATAAGAGTATATATTTTTTTTATAATATATAAATATATTGCACACTTTTAACAAAAAAATGTATTAATATCTTCAGGTTATCTTATATGGAGTACCAGTTGCCAAATTCCAGATATAGATCCGCATGCAGAAAACGTGATGGCTTTGTTTAAAAAGACATCATACCAACCCTGTTTGACTCAAAATCTGACTACAATTAATCAAGATAAGAATGGAGCTGGAATTTTGAATATAAACGCATACACTAAAAATAAATTACTAGCTGAAGGTGCTAAAATCACTTGCTGTTATTCTATTGTTAATAACCATAATGATCCTAAATACTTTGACATAAAAATAGTGTGAGTTATCATAGTTTATATATAGTGAAATTCTGATCATATGTTTTTTAAATGTCATTGAATCTCGTAGTATGTACATCAGAAATCTTAAATTAACTACATATGAATCATTTGGAACCAACCAACAAAAATCATATGTTAAGTCAAAACAAGCCAATATTAGAAATATTGTTTTTTTATAGCTATGATATATGCAAAGGATACAATTGCCTACCCTTTTCTGCCGTTTTATATCAATTTTGTATCTAATTTCGTTCACCTAAAAATTAACTGTGTTCTAATAATAAGTTATTCAATTATTGTTTTTCCAATTTTTAAAAATTATGGGTGGAAAAAGTAGAAAAAAAGGCAGGATCTCACTATATTATATTGTTATACTCAGATGCGATTTTTTTTATCAAAAATTATTATTTTTGTATTTTAGAACTTCAGATTGCATTGAATTTGCTACTCCGATAAAATTAAATGAGACTGACGAATTTATAGTAACTAAATGTGAAGTAAAAAATAAGACTAATGCGAAAAATGTGTATAAAAATGCACATGCTAACATACAAATTTCGAGCAACACCAAGGAAAGATTGAAATATTTAAATGCAAATAATACTGTTAAACCATGGAATGTTTTAATTATTGGAATAGATACTCTTTCTCGAATTAATTTAGCTAGAGCAATGCCAAAAACCAATGCATTTCTAAAAAGGGAAAATTGGATAGATTTCCAAGGATATAATAAGGTAAATAAAAATTAGTAACTTAATAAAATTAATTTTATAATAACTATATTATTATTTTTCAGGTAGATGAAAATACTTATCCCAATTTAATTGCTATTTTAACTGGTCAGAATCAAACCGTAGCTAGAAAAAATTGTGATGGCTCCGGAATCCATTCTCCGGATAATTGTGATTTCATGTGGAAGCGCTATAAAAATGCTGGATACGTAACCGCTTATGCGGAAGACTACGTAGGAATCGACACATTTGGAAGGCCATTGCATACAGGATTTACTCGTCCACCTACCGATCATTATTTACGTCCACTATTCAAATCAGCAGAGGAGCGCATCCAAAACCCACACTTAGATAAACTCTTTTGTACCGGACAAACTACGTCTGCGGAATTCCTTTATAATTACGCCTTGCAATTTGCAAAAAAATATAAAGACTCTCCATTTTTCGGATTCTTTTGGAGTAATACTTTTAGCCATGACGACTTAAGCTCTCCCTCCAGCATGGATGGAAAAATAATGGAATTTTTGGAAGAATTAACACTTTCAAATACCTTAAACAACACAATTGTGTTTTTCATTAGTGATCATGGGTTACGTTTTGGAAAACCTCGTTTACTATTGAGTGGATTCTACGAGGAAAGATTACCAGCATTCTTTATGTGGTTACCTCAAACGTTCAAAAATATGTATCCTAAAAAACTTAAAAATATTTTATTAAACACTAATCGCTTGACTACTCCTTATGATGTATACATGACACTAGAAGATATTTTACTTTTATCGAACAAAAAGAAAAGATTGACACCTAGTCACGGATGTCCAAAGTGTAAAAGTTTATTTACACCAGTTCCTTGGAATAGATCTTGTGCAGATAGTTCAATTGCTCCTCATTGGTGCACCTGTGATCCATTAATAACATTACCGCTTAATAATCCTATTGGTGTACGTGCTGTAAAATTTGTAATAGAAGTTGAAATTGAAAATACATTAAATACAGTAAATAATCAAGTATGCCGAATATGTGCTAAATTACAACTTGACAAAATAATTCAGTTATATTCATACAATTATCTACAATCATCCAAGGTAACTGACGATTATTTAGTAGTATTTTCAACTAAACCTGGAAATATGGCGTTCGAATCCACCGTCAGATATTATAAAAACATTGACAAATTTGAAGTTTTAGGAATAGTTAGTCGGCTGACTTTTTATGCAGGAATGGGGGATTGTGTAAAAACTGATTATATGAAAAACTACTGCTACTGTAACACTATATGTCGTCCTGATGTAAACGCTAATTCTTTTATTTTGATTTTGATTATTTTCATAATTTGTTTCGTCTTAGCTAGCTTAATGCTAGTAGAAAAAAAGAAATTAAAAAAGGTTCCACAAAAATTAAAAGAAAAACTAATTAAATAAATATAAGAAAAAATGTGATATTAACTATATTTATTTATATTTTTTATAATAAATTAAAATGCACAGAAAAATAAATAATTTTATATGTAAATAATCGAATCCAAAAAATCATTTCCCAACATAGAAACTCTTCTATAATTGTTCCTAATTTGTCTCTTCAAAACAGGTTTGAGCAAACAGTGGTCCATGAGTCAAATTATTGTAAACATTATAAAAATGGTTAGGTTATGATACGAGCGAGAAAAAACATCACGCATGTGCAAGTGTGAGCGAGAAAAACATCGTGATGTGCAGGTGGTGAAACCACATTCGACGTGTTCGCACGCCACGCGTCATATTGATTAATAAAAAAATTATCCAAATTATCGACCAAATTATGAAGCATATCGCGAATAATTATTTTTATTCTTAGATAAATCCATTTTCAAAACAAATATGTATCAAGGTATTGTCAAAGAATTTATCAATATCTTGACTTGAAATGTTTGGGGTTTATTTTGATACATTAATTTCCTACAAAATAAAACGGCTCTGGCCGACCCCAGCTAGTCCCTTGGCCAATCCAGGTAGATACGGATTAGATATTCACATTCGTTAGAACTCTCTTAAATTCAGTATATCTGGAAGAACCACTTCTACAAGTAATATAAATATTAATTAATTAAAATGTCTTGACTTAATTTATAACGACAATAGAGTATTTGAATAAATTTGCAATAGAGATTTTGAAATTATATTATATGCAATATGTATATTTTTCAAAAAATAATTCTTCTATTGCGTATGCCTCACTTTATATGTTTTTTGACCTAAATAATAAAATTTTACTGGCAACACTATAAGTGTCATCTGGGAATTTGATAGCTTTATATCAAATGTATACAAACTCACATATATTACATTTTTACCAATTATAATCCGTTATATGTTTATATTTTAAACTGAATATGTTCTCTTAATGTAAATAATTAATAAATAAAATTTTCAAATTTTCAATATCCTCAAACACAGATATTTATCATTACTATTTTGTCTACTGCATTATTATTTGTTTTTTTTGTATATGACATTTTAAATTTCATCATTTCTAATGATATGTAGTGATTATCTAATGCTAATGTATTCACGTTAATTAATTTGTTTTTCAAATTAAGGATATTGAACACACGCCTTGACCAAGACCCTGAGTTATAAAATTTGCACAAATAAATCACTGTACCTGTGAGTTTCATTGTTCACTGACCAGCAGCTACCACACGTTACAGTGGCCATGATGTGGTCTACAGGTCATTGAGGCATGTTGCCTATGGGGATTGGGGATTCCACGATATTAGCGGTAGCGTGTACACCGATACTATGCGCTTTGATCGGCTGTAACTGTTACATCGTTGTTTTTTCAAATATTTTTTAGATGGTAGTGGTAGTAGCAAAACAAAAAATACGTTGTGCGGTCTTGAGTTTGTTTTCGGCAAGTGATAAAACCATGACATTTTTTTTGTAAAAATGACATTTTCATTAACCATTACATTTTTATATTTTATTATAGATTACAAGCTGCAACAATGTCAGTAAATGTCGGTCATTGTATGAAAATGTGTCCACAGGATGAAGTAATCATGTAATAAATATATTTTTATACATATACAATAAATAAATATGTAAATGTCAAAAAAAAAATGATCAATTTTTATTTTTTAAGGAGAGAAAGGGAGAAACTTTTGCATCCCCTTGAAATAATCTTGGGGACTGAAAAACATAGAATTCCTAAAGCCGACCCTAAAAGAATAATAAAACAATATAATAGATCAGCCGCTGGGATTGATTTAACGAAACCAGATCAGCTACGTCCCCCAGAAATTCTCTATGAAACTATCAAATATATTCTGACAATGTAATATTTATTTTTCATAAATACTATTTTAATAAATTTTATTTTAGTCATATATTTATAAGATATCGTTTTAATATTTTTTTAGTGTGATAAATGATAACAGATTTTCTTTAGGATGTATATATGATTTTATAACAAATCGATTCAGATCTATAAGTCAAGATATGGTGATACAATCACTGTTGCCAAATGAATGTGTAAGATTGTATGAACCTATTGTGAAATTTCATACTTTATTCGCATACAGGTTATATTATTTTCATTATATTACATAATTGGTTTTAATTTTTTTTAAATTATTTGTATACTGTTTTAGATTATGTGAAGAGCCATTGGCTAATTATGATCCTGTATTAAATAAAAAACAGTTAATGGAATATTTACAACGCTTGCTCGTATGCTATGATAGTATTTATGAATCGGAATGTAATGAAATTAAAATTATAAATAGTATGAAGCAGTTATCTGTTCGGCCAAGTACTGAAACAAATAACGCTGATAATGTACACAGTAAAATATGTCAAAATAGACCACTTTTTGAATCCATTTATATTCTTAGTAATTTAGGAGATAAAAATACTTACCAAAGATATCTAAACATACCTGTTAGATATAAGTAAGTTCAATTTTATCCATCATTAAAACTTGTGGAATATTTTTGCATATAATTTTATTTTTCAGAACACCTTTACTTAAATTGACATTTGAAATTGCTATAAATCATCTTCATGGAAATTTTGTAAAAATTTGCAAACTTGCAAAAGAATTGCCCACAATCAGCTTATGTGTATTTGCATTGCAATTGCCAAATATACGGAGGTATCTCATGATAAATTAAAGATAAATAAGATAAATCAAACATATTGTGTTAAAATTAGTAATTTGTATAATTATGATTCAGACAGGCACTCCATGTTATGAGCATTGCATATAATAGCAAACAACTATTATATCCTGTGGATAATTTAACAAATATCCTAATGCACGCCGACAATAATAACACCACTGAGGAATGCTTACATTATTCAATAGAGGTTTCAAATAATAATATCCGATTTGATAAAGACAAATTTAATAAAAATTCTGCTTTGGTATGTACCGTTACGATTTATTTATAATATATGGATATGTACCTCTAATGATTTTTTTTGTCTACAAACTTTTTAGAAAGCACCAAAAAAAATCCCGTTTTTGAACGTCCAATTGAAAAGTGAAGATTTAGCTTTGTTGGAATAACCATTATAGATAAATTATATACATGGATGGATTTCAAATTAAAAATACACCGTTTGGATTGATTCTAGGCTTTCTTTTTGAAGATAAGATAATGTCTCCCAACAACCATCTCCCAGCTTTCCCAATTTCACACAATTTAAAACATGCAGGAAGAGTATTAATGACTTTGACGCTGACTGTTTAAATACAATAAACCCACCTATACCGTACATTCCTATAACGTTCCCCCCTATAACGTTTGCGGTGGTTTTTCCTATAACGTCGTTCCCCCCTATAACATACATTTTTTAAAACGCTAATTAGAATTTTCATAAAAATGTTTTATAATTTTATTAAATAAACTAATAAAATGTCGCGTTGATCTTCCCTGTCCGCAAGTTGCGGGAAGATTACGTGAGGCAAAATACGAAACGATATTACTCATCGCGCGAGTCACTATATAGTGCACGTTACTATATTTTGCACGATAGTATTTGGAACTTGATCCTTGTGTAAAAAGAGAATCTTAGAGAAGTTAGACATGTCGAATACCATATTGAAAAAAATAATTTAATATTTTGAGTACATATTTTAAACTTTTTATTTTTTTGATGGAGGGGAGATCTTCAAAAGACACCAGTTAAAACCTCTCCTCCAACTCCGACCACCACCACGGTATTGTCGTTAGATATTCAGAGTGGTGGTGGCTGACTTTCGGGTAAAAACTTTGCCTCACATCCTTCTTGATATCGATTCTTTCCGTTATCCTTGCTGTTGGCCATATTAATCTTTCGGCTTCCTCCTTGGTAAGCATTACTATCTCAGCAAAAGTGGTTAGCGTCTTATGCTTTTCGTCTTTGCCGAGGAGGAGTTTCTGTACGGTTTTGATGGTTACCGTCTCTCCTAGGCTTTTTCTAGCTTCTATGAAGTGTGGACAATGTAGAAAGGTGTGCTCAACAATGTCCGGTGCTTCTCCGCATTCGTGACATTCTGTGGTAGCCTCTTTCCCAATTCGTTGGAGGTACTCTCCGAAGCATCTGTGTCCAGTTAAAAGTAGGCAGAGATGAAACCCTATGTGTTGGCGATTTTTGAGTCACGATTCGATCGCTGGGATCAGTTTTCGGATTCATTTTCCGTTTGGAGTGTCGTCCAAC